>JAHREE010000316.1:160098-175147 GCA_033628505.1 Tringa tobata | reverse complement strand
GAAGGGACCAGGGGCTTTGACAAACCTGGTCTAGTGGGAGGTGTCCCTGCCCATGGAAGGGGGGTTGGAACTCGATGATCTCTAAGGTCCCTTCCAATCCAAGCCGTTATATGATTGGATGACATTAATGAGGTCATGTACTGTATTATGTGGTGACTTGAGTGTGTGCTACAGCACGCGAGCCAACCATGACCAGGGGACAGAGAATCACATGAGAGAACATTCTAGGCAATCTGCACTCCAGATGACAGCATACATGGACACATACACAATAGTCGCGTACCATTATTGTGCAGCTCTGGAGAGGGGTGGATTTCTGCTCAAATGTTGCCATTATCTGAATCTGATCCTGTGAGCCTGAAACTGCTTTTAGCTCAAAATCTGTTGTTGAAAGGGCAAACAGCATAACAAGGAAAGGTTTCCTAAATTGCAGCTATTGGTTGAAAATGTAATACATCAAAGCAGAGCAGAGATGCAATCGTGCAGCAAGCTATTTTAAAAACTTTAATGAACCGTTTAAAATAAACTCATTGCAAGGTAATTTAACAACACGACTTTTACAATTAAATATACTATTTTAGCATGCAAATGCAGCACATTAATCCCATGTCAGGACAGAAAATGAAGCGAAACTGAAGGGATTCTGATACATGAAAGTCATCTCTGTAATTTCTCATCACTTCATGGTGCTCTTAAGAGGCATAATGAAAGAATGAATTGATTTAAACAACATTTTGTTGGAGCAATGGGGTTTGTGGAATTAAATTAACTTGATGGTTTGCTGTAAGAGCAGTCCTGCATAGCATTATGTTATTCTTGAAATTAATTTCTTTTCCTCTCCAGAGTTATTTTTGTTTTCGTTTGGGGTTGATACTTTCTTTCTTACTTATTTCTGTAACATCCACTAAGGATTTCTGTGCTCATTTTCCACATTCATCACTTCGTTAAAATGGATAAAAAAGTGCTTACTCATATCCTCATTATCGGGTTCCTAAAGACAGGAATCAGCAAGAGTTCTTCATTTTTATTGCATAAAAATAATGCACTATTCTTTTTTCTTTATTTGTATTAAATCCTTCTTTTCTTTTTTAGGGAATATGGTGAAATAGAAGAATATTAACCAGGAAAATCCAGACTCAGATTACGCAGGGCTAACAAGGGAAAAATACTCCAATGTAATGTTTTAATGAAGCAAAACACAACACCTTTCAATATGGTAAATGTTGCAGTGTTTGTAGGAGTAACTACCTAGGTTAGATAGGACTCCTGTATTTGTCTAGGCAGGACTTTAGCTCTATAAAAAGTCAACAGTGTTTAGACATAGAATGTGATGTTCAGACTACTAAGAACCAGATCATAAACCATGTTTTTTCCATTGCTAGTACTCAGCTCATGTATCATTTGATATTGTAGCCTCGGCGATACACTACCCCTTGCAGTCCCATCAGGAAGAAACTCCCATTGGCATAAACAGGAGATATGCAAGGTGATTCAAAGGTCCTTTTATTACCAAGTTCCTTCTCTTTTAACTTCAAACTCATATTGTTTGGAGGGACGGAGCAGTTGGGCACAGCCATTCTCAGCCTGGAAAAAAAATCACATTTGCTCAAACCAGAAAGTGAGAAATCTGGTAAGAAATGTCAGCATATGCTTGTAAAAACCAAGTATAAATACCTGTTGTGACACTTTCTCTTATTGTAAAAATTAACAGAAATTGTTGATTGTAACAATGATTGCCAGGTATTTGGTCTTTCACCGAGACTTGAAGATTTAGTATTTCTAATATTTTGAGCCAAGCAGATTTAACACTTTGGATGCTAATGTATGCCATACCTATAGTGCTGTTTCCTTAGCTTGATATCGAGGGTTGGTTCCTACTGGATTTCTTTAAAAATCACAGAAACAGACAAAGGAACTGCTGTGCTGCTCTGCAGTGGGGGTTAGTTACTTTAATGCACTCCCTTTATCACGGCTCGCTCACTTTGTCCCACTTTGTTCCCAAGAAAAGCCCAGCACATGTTTCACTGGTCTCCAGATCCCAGTGCCCTTGGGAGGGGACCAAGGTGGACAAACCTTGTTCGTTCTGGCCCCAACCAAGCTCTGGGCTCTCACCATCTAAGTTTCTCTGGTTTGATGAGCTGCCACAGCTTCTAAAGTGCCAGCTTATATGAGTCCAATTGCTGTGACAGAAAAAATGAAGTGGCTTAGCCAGAGCCAGAGGGCTTGACCACCTTGTCACAAACAGTCTTAGAACCCCATAGAATTACAGAATCATAGGGGGTTGGAAGGTACCTTTGGACATCATCTATCCAACCCCCTGCCAAAACAGGTCCACCCAGAGCAGGTCCCACAGGAACTTGTCCAGGTGGGGTTTGAATGTCTCCAGAGAAGGAGACTCCACCACCTCCCTGGGCAGCCTCTGCCAGGGCTCTGCCACCCTCACAGGAAAGAAGTTCCTTCTCACGTTTAGGTGGAACTTCTTATGTTCAAGTTTGTGCCCAATTTCTAAGAGACCACAACAGCAAGACACTAGGTCTCCCAGTGCAGTACTGAGAGCTACAGTTCCCTCCCAATCTTACCTCTCCACGTCTTACAGCTCTCAGTTTACTTGCTTTCTTGGGAGCAGCGTGGACACCTTCTTGTCATCTGTGTAGCGGATGTAAGATGTTGTAGGTTACAGAAAGAGGGTGAGAGACTCAAAATGTTTTTCAAGCACTACCAAAGACCTCTTCCTTGTGACAAGATGAAAATGCTGAGGCACAAATGACAGATTATACACTGATGTGTGCTAGTTCTCTTTCAAGCATACCAAGGCAATTCATTAAGTGGTGAACGCTTCATTCCCCTAATATTTCTCCAATATGCTCAGTTTCCTTGCAGACAAACCTGCTTTGCCAAGAATGGTCTCTAGAATTATCTGAGAAATCTAAGTAGCATGTAACAGAAGACCAGGTGCTAAAACCCCCAAAATTGCAAAGCCCTGTTTCATAGTACGGCATTAGAAGAAAACAAACATGAACAAGAAACCCAAACCTTTTCTCCATGTATCTTCCTGTCAGTGTCATGTATTACTAGCATCTATTCAGGTCTTTCTATAGCCCCGCTTCAAACATAATGTGATATAATTATACCAATAGTGAAAGCTATTTACAAAGAAAATCTTAATTCAATGTCAGTGATTTGCTTTTTTTTTTTTTTTCCTGCAGATTCCGTGCTCACAGATTTTGGCAGGATTTTACTGAAGTTCCGGAGGCCAAGTGAGTTGCTCACACAAGGGGTCAGCAGCTCTTCCTGAGATTGGAGCTCAGGACGCTGCTGTTCTTTGCACATCAGGGACAATTGAGCATTAGCGTTGAGTTACAATGAGTTACAATATTTTGAGCCATTTTCTAGTAACAGATGTACATTTATGTCTTTCAACTAGGCATAATGCGTGCTGTATCTATGTGCCCAAAGACAGAATATGGCTTTTGATTTGTACGCATCAGATTTAATCAATAAACTCAACAGACCAAGCTTTTTCATAGTTTTAGTTCATCGACTCTTGCACAGTTACACTAGAGGCAAATCTGTCAGGGTGAGAACATCTGATTTAGCTTAAATATTCTGACTGCTATTCAGTAGAACACTGGTGGTGTCATCGGTGGTGCAAAGGAACAGTCTCATGGAAGCAACATGCTACAGCTGTGCTTTAGTCCATAGAGATCGTAACAAAGCACTGAATAAAGAGCCAGCGGCCAGCTCCACCATGCAGGTACTGGTTGAAGAAGGAGCACCACTGTTGCCTCACACATACTCTATGCAGATTTTCCATTACGTATCTTTGATTCTCTTAGGAGTTGAGATTTTTCATTGTTTAGGCTGTTGTGTGTGGGAAGTGCGTGTCCTCTGCTTGATAAAGAAAGATGGGATACTGGGTATTATATTTTGCCTTTAAATGTGTATACTTATTTGGATGTAGCAATGTTCATTTTCAAGAAGGTACATAGATCCTAAAATTGAGATTGTATTAACTATTAATAACTATAAATATTTAAAAGCACTACAAATATGCATTCCACAAAAATGCAGAGACATTTCTTAGTATACCGTTAATGTTTAAGTAGTTGGTTGTTGTTTTTCTTTAACCCTATTTGCAGGGTTTAAGAGATTTTGTTATTCGATAAAGCTATATCAAACATAATTTTGCAATAAACGAAATGCCAGATCCCTTGCTTATGTCCACTGCTGTTGCTCTATTCCATCCAGCATGGCAACAGCAGAGGATATGGCTGAGCCTTTAATCAGCTAATTTTTTTACCATGTAGTACTGGGGCTTAGTTTGGCTTTTGAAAATAATTACCAGTATATATTCAATTGGGAGTTCTGCTTAAAAATTTATGTTACACCATGGTTTTTTATTTCTCCAAATAAAGTATCTCTTTTAATGAGTGTTTTGTGTCTGCTGGGAAGCACACACTAATCAAGTAGGAGCTTTTATGCAGACAGCCCAGGACTGAACAATAACAACAACAAAGTGCAGTGAATGACACTCATACGGAGTCTCATTAGCCCTCATACAGAGGGCTAACGGGAGACTGAGGCACAAGTCCTTCTACAACTGGAGTTCAGAAACAGAATTTAAGTGGTCTACAGGATGCTCCTCTTATAACTCTCTCCACGGAGCTGAATTCTACGCGCAGCGACCCTCATCAAACAGATGTCACGCCCCGGGATTGATGTAAATGTGCATCCCAAGCATGTTATTTGTGCCCAGATCACCGGTGCTGAAACAGGCCCTAGACCTAATTCTGTAGCCTTGACTGTTAAGCCTAACGCGACCACGTGTGAACTGCAGAATTGTTCTTCACGGAAATCAGGTTGTGTGGCTGAGGCAGACGTGTCTCTCTTACGGGAATGTCCTCATTTTAAAGGCTTCTCACAAACTCTCATATGAAGTTGTTGGGGGTGTTAAATAAAGCCTTTGGGTGTTAAGGAGTACCAGCTACAATAAATACAGAGAAACCTAGGATTTTCTGTGCTGGAACAGATCAATGAGCCATTTAATTTGTTATCCTTCCTCCAGCAGTGGCCGGCGCCAAACGCTGTGGATGAAACCCTCTCCAGAGCATCTGTGCTGACAAAGTTCTGCTGTATCTTCCCGGAGGAATGTAGAGCTGCTAAATGACAGATCAAGGTTCCTTAGAAAAATGAACGCTGCATCTTTAAAAGTTACAATTTACAAAGCTTTCAGCAAAATCAGTTGTGGCAAAAATGTAAGTGATCTGCAGTGGAACACTGCAATACTGGAACTCCGTGCTGACATTGAATGCATCCAAAATACTGTTTCTGGTATATCATGATGTTAAATACTAGAGATCTGCTGATGAATATATCAGAACTATCATTCATCTGATTATTATTAAGCAGCATGATCCAGACCAGTGACTCCAATAGCTATAAAATAGGATCCTCTTTGAAAAGACCAATATTCTTCTTGGTTAAATAGGTGTCAGGTTTAAGGGCTATGACTTTGGTTTTGTACGTTTTGTTTTTGTTTTTATTTAATAACCCTAAGCTTTTGCATAATGAGGCAGACAAATTCATTTTATTTGATGATTCTTTCAGGTGCCTGCAGTGTGACTAGGCTTGCCTGAAACTGTAGTGAATACTCTGAGACATCAAAGTCTGCTGCAACTATCAAGTACTCTACTGGAAAATTCAAATCCATTTACAACATTAAATTCCTCCTCATTTAATCTTTCATTGCTAAGAGTTTACAGCTGATTTTATGACTTTAGGATGATTAATTTTAATGCAATTCTTTCTTTGTTCTTTGATCAACTTTCTCAATACTGATTTAATTATACTTCTCTAAAATCATCTGTCATCCTCCTATCTGCATATTCCATACAAAGCAGTAAAACCTTGTCAAGATACTGCCTTGTTGGCTTGGTTTATTGGACTGTGCACCTGCAAATCGTTAATGGAAGATATAGTGTCTCTCAACACTTTTAATGTCGCCCCAGTTGATCATATGTTCTCTTTTTCATCAATATATCTGTAAGCTCTGGGCATCTGTTATGAAAGCACCTTCCCTTTTGGGGAAATCTCAGTAAATGCTATTATTGTCACTAAACCGAGTAATTTCTCTCAATTTGCCATGACTTGATTTGAGGCACACCCCTTGGACAAAAATCTTAATGAGAGATACAAAGCAAACTTGCAGCAGGGGGTAAAATTATGTGATGTTTTTAGAGACAATAATATTTTCTGCTTTCTCAGTTGCATGGTTCTGCTTTCCTAGACTGGAGGAAGATAAAAGAATTGAAAAATACCAGCAGGCTTGCCCATAAAATAAGGGGTTTCCTTCATGAGACGTCAGATGACAACGCCCCATTGAGCACTTTCTCTCAGAGTTTATCTCTATGCCAGGGAGAGCTTGAATTGCCGTCCAGATTCACAGTTTGTGTGTCAGTGCAGTTTGCTCTTAGACCTTTGCAAGGTGCAGTTCACCCTCCCTGTGCACTCAGGTGCTTGATCCATCCTTTAGGGAAAACAGTGCCAAAGCTCCTTCCCTTGCTTTCCTGTTGTCGAGTTGTATAAGCAGATCCTCATCTTTCACTGTGGACAAAAGTATAAAATAAAGATTCCTGCTTCCAGTGAGTGAGGTGTGGGTGGCTTAGTTTGAGTCCTGGGGAGCCAGATCATGGTCAAGGATGACATACAACAGGGAGTGTTTATGCAAATACAACCAGCTGAAATCAAATTGGCTTTAGGAGTCCTTAATTCTCCTTTGAATTCAGTGTGCAGTGATAACAATAGTTGGCTTTTCGTACTTGTATTTTACTGCCAACAAAAATGAAGAGACAGCCATCATCCCTAGATATCTGCCAAAGCCACAACAAACTACAATGAACAAGCACAACAAGTTGAGACATTTGTGCCATAAAGAAATTACTTTTGTGAAGATATTAACAATGGGATTTTATAAGTACCATATCTTCTTCCAAGAAATTACTTTGTGGCTTCTTTTCCCCCCTTTGTAAGCTTAAAACAGATTTATTTCTAACAGAGGTTGTTTTTAATAGCAAAAAATTACATTAAGATTAAAATACAAAAATAAATATTGGCACAAATAGATTAAGGAAATATTCTCATGATAATGATCAAAGCTTGCTGCCTTTCTCCCACTAACCTTTATTAAAATTAATGTTATTTACTCTTTATATGACAGAAAGTCCATGTCTTTTAACAGAAGAGAATTATATCCGGTGGTACCTAGTACTGTGACAACAGGCACACCAGGGAGGCCAGCCTTGTTCTGCCTGATTCCTAGTCACAGCAGTAGTCATAGAAACACTGAAAGGGATGTGGAGTCCATCCTCCTGCTCTCACAGGCAATCACAGTACTCAATCCCATTCATCAAACCCCATTTAAAAAGTGGTTTCAATTAATGAAGTCAATTAGGAGCAGAGATGGACGGACAGATTACATATCACCTGCATATTTACCTTTTCTGGTTTTAATCTCTTCAATAAAAGGATTCTTTTTTCCCTTTTTTTTTTTTTTTTTTTTTAACCTAGGATTTCTAGTGTGCCTCTGTTTCCTCCCTGGGTTGGGTTCCTTTATATAGAAAGAACAGACTGGTAATAAAAGTCTGGAATCCGTTGGTGGCCTCATAGCAAGAATGCACGCTTTAGAGCAAAACAATCTCCGTGACATCTTTGCAGCCTAACAAAAAGATTATTTTGTCTTTAAGTGATTTTTCTCTGATGTTTTAGTAACAGCAGCAATCAATCACGTTCCAGAAGTATAACAGACATTAAGAAAATGATTTCTTTTTATACCTGTAATTTTGCTTCATTAAGGAACAATGAACAGCCTTTTCCATTTTCTCTATAATCTGTATGAATTTCAGTGACACAGAAAATAACATGGGAAAAGATGTTGATTTGCTTTAAAAAGGATTAGTGTTTAGTATTTACAGATTGTCATGGCTGATGTAAAGCAAGCACTTCACCTTCCTGGCGCTGTCAGACTCCCAGCAAGGGATTTCAGGGTGTTTAGTCCTGGGATCAAGGAAGAGCACATTATTCCAGCTGTCTCAGAGCTTGACCTCAGCGGATTTCAAACAGCTGGATTACGGATTTCTTGTAGACAACCATCCTTTTAGGAGAGAGCTTTTGAGATGCTGCCTAATTTGCCTTTTTTCCAGAAGAGTGGTTATTTCAGAGTTTCTCCAGCATCGTGCCAGCAGGCTTGGGAAGGGTTTCTCACCTCTGGTTTCAGGCTGCAAGACTCACTGCTACAGAGAGAAGTAGAAGGTGACACTGGAATGGCAACATAGGTTTTGGGCAGGAGTTTTTATTTAGCAATTTGTCAGAAAGCGATTACGTGCCCATATCAACATCTTCATGACTGAATGTCTAACTTACGCAGATTTTAAATTCCAAGTGAGTAATTTTCCTTTCAAAATTCATTCATTTGCAGTTACAGAGGCCACAGGCTACTTCTGTAAGTCTCTGCCCAGAGGTAGGCATCCAATTTTAGTGTGGCAGACAATACAGTTTAGGGGAGCTGGAACTACTCAGCATTCCAGAACATCAGTTAGGAGATGATAGTGAAATGGTTTTTAGCAAGTGGTTCCTATTAAGGAGGAATTCCAGAGAGCACACATGGCACTGGGGGGCTAAATCTAACACTCCTTCAAAGGGAGGGAAAAGCTTAACCAATTAATCCACGTAATATGAAATGTCCAAATATGAGAATATGGGGGTTTTATAACTTTTCTCCCAATTTTACCTAATTAGTATTTTGCTTTCTCTTGTTTAACATTTTGCTTTCCTGTAGGCCATTACACTTAGTCACAGTACATGGTATATATTATTTTTGTTCTTGGGCTACTTTGAAAATCTGAGCTGCCTTATAATTATCAGTTCTGAGCTTAAGAATGATTTTTGGTCACACCATTGCATTCGAGAACAATTTTTTTGGACACAGTAGCACTCCCTTGCAAACTCTGTGATTGCACGTTCTTTAGAAAAATAGTGCAAAGCTGTTTTACTAAAACAATCACAAAGCAGGTATTTCTAATAAATTTGTTAATCTGCAGCCTAACAGTGACAAGTTGCCCAATGCAGAGAATTGATGATAACTTCTTGACACAGGTGGTGGATGAACCTACGAGGAGAGGTGCTCTGCTGGACCTTGTGCTAACAAAAGCCAGACCTAACCATAAAACAGCAGGCTCTAAGTGCATGTGTAGAACTTTCTCCTGGACACTTCTCCATGCATATTCTATCTATCTGGCATATTTCTGCCATTGAAGACATTGGTCTTTTCATACCAGTAGTAAATATTTTCATTACTCTATTTAGCTTCTATTCACCAACGCATTAGGCGCTTTATAGATTCCTCAGAAAAGTAAACAAATAACTTGTGTCTAAGTAAGCCATTTCTACTATGCCACAACTACAGCCCTCAGAAATGAAAGCACAATATCTAGCACAAAAAGCTCCTCTGGCTTTTGTTTGCTTACACCCACTCCCCATAACATCCCAAAAAATTTATACTGCTTCTTATGCCACAATCTTAATGTTACTGAAGTTAATTTCTTAGCATTGTTCATTGTCTTGTTTAGAAGATAAAGCCAATCAGCAAACTACTGCTAACCCAATTTACTTGTGAGAGGTATTTTCCAAGCAAGGAGAAATTACAGTAATTGTTCATCATTAATTTTGTTAATAGATGTGTGTTCATTTGTATTAACGTGTAAACAAGGCACTGCATTATACAGGACCCACACTGCTAAACTTGGGATGCTGTTTAGTGTTCTCATTTTATTCTGTATAATCACAACATTTTCTAAGAAGCCATGACTTATAACCTTGAGGTAAGGCTCTTCGTGAATTTTGAAGCACCAAGAAGCTGAGCTTTGGAACCAGTCCTGAATGTTATAAATCTTCGCCTATATCAGAAACTGAGCAAACGTGAAGTGAATTATTGAGGCAACTAGCCTAGCAAGATTCTAAAAAAGGATTGGACACATATGAATACTGTAAAAAAGCTTCTGCAGTTACAGTAGGTAGGATAACATTACAAGGGCTATCAGCCCACATGCTTCAAGTCATAAGCCGATCACCGGCTTGAGTCAGGAAGAAATGTTCTCTCATGGGAATTATTTTTTATCTATAATACAGTTATGTGCATTATAAAAATCTTAAGGTTCTGATGAATCAATCATTGACCACTATTGAGAGATATAAAACTAACAAAGACTAATGGATCTGGTTTTGATATGGAAATTTCAAAGTACGTAGAATTGAAGTGTAACCAACAAGTTTTTAGTGAAAACTTTCAGATGGGAAATTGAAAGCACTTCATAAGGAAAATAAGCTTCAGTATCTTCATTTTACAGATTAGGAAATGAGACCAAGAGGAAGGAAGTGAATTAACCAGAGTCACAAGCCAAGCTCGGTCAAAGTCAAGTGTATCCTGCTGTCTTCTGAGTTTTACACCAGTGCTCATCCTGCTGGGCCTAAACCTGTTGCTTGTTCAGTTCAATTTTGTCTACACAAAATTGTCTTAATGCAAGTCCTTCTTTAATCTGTTTAATTGAGCAGTTCCCTGTGCTTCTTGAACCATGGAGCCCAGTTAGGGCTTAGGAGTTAAGAAAGTTTATTATGGCTGAGCTCTACAGATCCTTGCTTGTGTGTAGTGCTACAGTGTAGGTGACCTTCTTTGTGTTTTGAACATGCTTATGTTCCCATTTGTCTGTGCTCTTGATACAGTCCTAACTGCTCCATGCATCCAACTGATCCCAAAGTCACTGATGTGACACTTTGTCAGAAGATTAAATATCTTCCTTTTCAGCTGTTGAAAGGAAAAAAGCAATGACAGTGTTTTATTTATTGGAACAGGGATGTCAAATCAAATCAATTGTTTTGCCCAATGGTCATTACATCTGTCATTTAGTCTTTAGGCACTGAGCGGGACAGGAGAGGGAAAAAAGATCAAACCAAGCCAAATTGAATGAAGCCATATCAATATTAAACTTCTGTACAAGTTGATGAAAAGAGACATTTGATTTTATGAGATTTGTAAATGATTGTACGTGCTGTGTGATATATAGTACAGGAATGAATATAAAATAACCATTTACAAAGGAAAAAAGAAAAAGAAAAAAAAAGTAGATGAAACTCCATCCACACATCCAAGGAGGGATGATTTGCAATGTGAATAATTGAGGCTACTCAATGGTCTTGTGGGCCAAAGCTAATGAATTTCTGATTTTACAATTAATGCCATGTTTCTAATGTCAAAAAAAGATTGGTTCCTGCTCTTGTGATATCGCCATTTACACAAGGTTTGAGGACTAGTATATTTCTCTGAAAAGTTATCTACTAGAGAACTCCTTTACATTAGATTCTGATATTTATGATATTTGTTATCCTTTTGGCAATACGTGATTTTGGTTTCAACGTCATCGTTAGATCGTGATGTCCAATATCCCAGGCAAAAACTGATGGCGCTGTCGGTCAGCTGTCATTTCCATGAGGTGTGGAGGAAGCAAGAAGCTGTCAGCCCCAATGCAGCAGCACATGAGAGGGAAAAGATTGCAGAGAACGAAATAGCTGTGAAACACAGATCCTCAGCAGATTCATCTTGCTGCAGTTTTCATGTTCTGACAGTGTCAAGGAGAGGTTATTAAGTAATCCTGACTGTTTTTCCCCCTTTTTTTCCAGGTTTTGGACAGTATCAACTGCTGCCAAAATATCTCTACTTAACATAAATATTCCTCAGGCTAAGATGAAACCCTGCTACATAAAACCATTATAAATAATACATTTGTCTTTAAATCTTTTAATTTGATTAAGGATATAAAACAGAAAAATCATGCAAATATTATTTAATAACTAATTTATATCTGTCAGAAAATATGGAAATCACAGGGTTCTACTTTAAAGCATTCTTGCATCATAGTTAATCAGCATTTAACTTCCAGATCACAAGCTGGTATGTAAGAATCAACTGCTGTGCTAGGACATCACATTAAAAATTCTTTTTGAATTCCGAAGCAAGTTGTCAACATGCATGTCCTAGTAGTAAGTTCTCACAGTCACTTCAATGCTTTCTCTGATGTTGCCCGTTTCCTGTCAAACACAAGGGCAAATTTCAATCAATCATGGTATAAAACCGCTACGTTTGAAACCAGTCATGGAGTTATTAACAATAGTGGCCACTGCCAGGCTCTTCTACTTAGCATTTCTATAAGCTCTTTGTCTCTCCAGATGCCAAAGGGTTATTTTCACACAGGTGCATCAGTTCAGCCTCCCAGCGTGTGGCCCCTGTGGCACCACTGAAGCCGGGTGAAGCACAGCACCGGGGGGCTGTGTGCTGTCAGGATCAGAAGGGTTCTCTGCTGTAGCCAAGCATCACTTGACTGCAACAAAAAGTTATCAGGCAAGCTTCTTCACTGGGGACAATGCAGTGCTGAGTAGCCTCAATGTGCCCTTGTAGCCAAGAAGGCCAATGGCATCCTGGGGGGCATCAGGAAGAGTGTGACCAGCAGGTGAAGGAAGGTCAATCTCCTCTGCTCTGCCCTGGGGAGGCCCCATCTGGAGCACTGGGACCAGTTCTGGGCTCCCCAGTTCCAGAAGGACAGGGAACTGCTGGAGAGGGGACAGCAGAGGGCTATGAAGATGATGAGGGGCCTGGAGCATCTCTCTTACAAGGAAAAGCAGAGGGACTTGGGTCCTTTTAGTCTGGAGAAGAGAAGGCTGAGGGGGATCTGATCAATGTCTATAAATACTTCAAGGAAGGGTGTCAGGAGGATGGGGCTGGTCTTTTTTCAGTGGTGCCCAGGGACAGGACAAGAGGAAACAGGCACAAACTTGAATATAAGAATTTCCATCTAAACACAAGGAGGAACTTGTTTGCTGTGAGGGTGGCAGAGCCCTGGAAGAGGCTGCCCAGAGAGGTGGTGGAGTCTCCTTCTCTGGAGACATTCAAACCCCACCTGGACACGTTCCTGTGGGACCTGCTCTGGGTGGCCCTGCTCTGGCAGGGGGTTGGACTAGATGATCTCCAGAGGTTCCTTCCAACCCCATGTGATTCAGTGGTGAACACACTGCAGGCACACTGAGAAGCCAAGCTCTTATGACACCTTCACCCATGGCCAAGCGAGGCCCCCGGGTGGTGTAGCTCTGGTGCTGAGTGACTTGCCAAATGAGCCACTGTGGGGCTGGGAACAGCCTCTCGATGTTACAAATTGTGATATCCTGTTTAAACAGTAGAACTGCTCCAGCTCTCCAGCACCCATGTTATATCGACAAGGAACATAAATACAGAAACTCATGTCTTCCCTTTGAGAAAAGATCAAGGGAGTTTTAAATGGCATTTGATCAGATAATGAACTCAGAAAGCACTGTCCTTAGTTTACTGTCTCGTCTGTAGCACTGAAAATCTATGACTGCAAATCTCCTGGCAATACAGGGTTTATGATTAATTTTTTTACTGATTCAGCTTTTCTACCCCAGCCAGCCAGGCCATGAAATGAGATGACCTTTCTTTCCAAACCCTTCATCCTCCACTTGGCGTTGAATGGTACATGTTGTGATGAGTTGCTGTAGTTGACAGGCAGCTGGCTTCTGTTAGCACACAGTCACCTTCTGTCTTCTGCCCAGAGGTGTCTACATCCCAGTCCCTTTTGCAGGACTGGGAATACCAGTACTACCAGGGGCCTGTTGAACTTGGATGTTCTCAAATGTGGTTTCTGGATGTAACATCCCTTCCACAAAAAAAAAAATATAATAAATGGGAAACAAAGTGTCCAGAAATGCAGAAGTCACGTTTGCTGATGGCAAAAGCAGTGCATTAAGGGATCTTTGAAAATCATTTTTGGGATGGGAAGTGCTACGTGGATCACCACAGAAGAGGCAGGTCTTACTGGAATTTCTTAGGGATGTTTGTGATCATTCATTGTTTAAGGACTTTGCCTTATTACAGCACTGCTGTGGTTGCTGGGAATGTCCAAGTTGTCCCATCAGTATAGCAAAGATTTAGAAAGCTTAAATTTTAGCAAGCATTTGACAGCTTGTACTATTTAGATCCCTCGCTCACAATACAGAAAGCATATTTCACTTTTGAAATGGAGTAACAACTATGATGAAAGTCAGTAAAATAACCAATGGAAAAAAAGTATCTCTGTTTATACACATGAGAGTTTGTGCTAGCACATGGAAAGTAATATTTAATTGAAGCTATTTTAGCATATGTCAAGGCTTAAGTTACATGAAACCCTCTGGGATTGCTGTTGATAACTGGCCAGCCCCCATTGTGAAGCAATCCAACTTTAAGAGATTAATGAGTGTGGTAAAGCCTTGGTAATGGTTCCTTTCTGAGAATTTATTTTCAGACAACTTGATTTCTACCATATTTTTTAAAATACACGTGAAAAGTAATACCAATGCCATAGGCAGAAAACAGCTGTGTCCTTACTGCAGATGTGTGCAACCAGAATAATACTCATTAGAGCTTCACAAAGATCAGCATTTCTTTCTGATGAGGAGGGCCAGGCTTGAGCATGTCGTGCACCCCCATGTCACAGGTTGAAAGGAGGGCTGGCTGAGGCAATGTCTGACTGGCTGCCTGAGACAATGCAGCAAATACGGCTAGAAGCCTTCTCTGGACAGCCTGTGGGTTATAAGCAACAGAGGAGGCAGCATTCAGTTTAAGTGGAAAAGATATTCTCAAAATATTCTGTTTAAACATATTTTGTCTCTGAAATGCTGAGATATCACTAATGTGGAGCTATTAGAATCATAGAATCATAGAGTCATCTAGGTTGGAAGGGACCTTTAAGATCATCTACTCCAACCATCAACCTAACTCTGATGAAATAACAAAAGAAAACCATACCAAAAAAAAAAAAACAAAACAAAACAAAAAAAACAAACAAAAAACCACCCTCATTACTGAACCATGTCTCTAAGCACTATGTCAACCCATCTTTTGAAAACCTCCAGGGATGGTGCCTCAACCACTTCCCTGGGCAGCCCATTCCAA
>JAHREE010000316.1:133469-147186 GCA_033628505.1 Tringa tobata | reverse complement strand
CCCCATCCCATCTTGCCCTATTCAGGTAAGCCTCATCCTATCAAAGGATGGACAGTTGGTCCTTCCACTGTCAAAGACTCTCCTTGAAGACCTTGTGAGTCCTCTAGAGGGTCCAACCCCTGTCGAGAGCTGACTGAGGGCTGGTGGTGCCCCATGGCCTCACCTGGTTGGCACAAAGACAGTGAGGGGTCCTCTTGGAGCCAGCACGAGAGCTCTTAAATTTTTTGGGGCGGAATCTTTATCTTTTTTTTTTATGTAAAGCTGAAGAAATAGGAAAACCTTTTATCGCTGTAATCTGTCTCCTTCAGTTCAGAGCTGAGTGCAGCCACTTGAATGTATCAAGAATGCACATAATTTAGTATATTGTTACTTTAATTAGTGCTGTTCTTGTTGATAAGAAGATTGGATCATATCTATTATCCTGCCTGTCCAAGATTGTTAATGGATATTAATTACATTTGGTCATTTTGAATTGTAGGCTTTCTGTAGGACTGTCAAGAGACAACCAGATCTTTCTCTTGCATTTTCTCATATGTCTGATGAATAATTTCAGGAGTTTATGCAATATATTGTCTCCAAATGGGAGTCCTTGCACAACAGGGAGGTTAAAAGTGAGATCCTGACCTTACACTTGGTTCAGTCAAGGAGCTAAAAGAGCAGGTGACACGTATTCAATTATATTTAAGAAGTTATATGTAGTTCTCTTGTCCATTATTAAAAATGATATTGTAGAAGTAGAGACAATGCAAAGAAGGGCAAGAAAATGACACTATGGAAGGATTTTAGGCTAACACATAAGAAAGGGAGTGATTGAGGAAACAAAATTAATTCTCCCTGCAGAAAGAAGGACTCAGGGGAATATGAACATAGTCTATAAATATTTCCAAGGAGATAATACAAATGAAAGAAGGGGATTATTAACGTTATCACAAGATGGCTGCAAAAGAAGCAATGTCCTAAATGTAAGACAGGAAAAGTCTGTAACAGCAAAGATAATAAATAATTAGGAATAGGCAATCTTTATGGGTTTACAAACCTTTCTGGGTGCTATCTTCAGTTCACAGGGTATCACAAAACTAGCCTAAGCTCATCAATGCCTCCTACCTCCTCCTGTCAGTTTAAATGCTGTTTCATCAAGGAGACCTCAATTAAAAACTCTCTTTCTAGCTCCAGAATAGCCTGTGGCTCACGCAGAGGCTGGAAGGGCAATGAACCAGGATGACACTGGTGGCCTCTGGTTAAAGCTGTCTAAGTACTTGTACGAGTAATGTCTTCCTGGTCCTCCAGACCCCAGCTGAGGGACACCTCCAGCACGTGGTAGCTCTTCCAGGAAGGAGTCCATTCAGCTCAAAGCTTGGCTCTGAGCCATGAGAGTTCCCGTAAACGCGTGTCCCTCATCTGCTTCTGTGTTCTCCAAAGCCTCTGCTGCTCGTACAGCTTTGGCCACCTCCTCACTTCCACTTATTTTAGCAGTAGCCCCTCCCCTGCTCCCCCACTCCTGCCTGGATCAGCTCAAATACCTGTAAAGTGTCTTACAAACGAGGGGACAGATATTCCTGATGTCCTTTAAGAATGTAGAATATACTTTTAAAAGGGTAAAATATATTTTAGAAGGTAGAATCTCTCACCGGGTAAGAATAAAGAGCTGTAAAAAGGTCACAAGGCCCCGTGAAGCCAGACACTTGGTATAAGCAATAAATGCCTCGCTAATGAACAGACTCTTGAAGAAGAACAGAAGGCAAATAATAAAGAACAGAGGCGCCGAAACGGGCTGAAACCCAGAGAGCTGCTGGATAAGGCATGAAGTCAACAAAAATTTGCAGTAACTGGGGAAAAGGCAAAGGTGGCGGTGGGAGATCACGACCCCCAGCTCAATTGGAGACTGAATTGGACTAACCCCCCCCCATGGTGCTGGAGCATGTGCCCATCAATTAAAGGGCCTTGTAACTTTAAACGAAAGCAAGAGGCTGTACTAACCAATAGCAATTGTTAAGATAAGATACTAACCAATAATTATAATTAAGGGTGTGTATTTCTGTGTTTTGAACCATATAAATATTCCTAAGAGTTTTCAGGCTCGGGGGGTAGGGGGGGCTGGTTTTGTGGATCCCCACCCAGCACCCATCGCTGCAGAAATGAAATAGATAGATAATCCCTCTGCTCTGTGTGTATATTGGCATCTGCACAGCGGGTGAACGACCCCACTTTGGGACAACAATCCCCTGTGGCTTCTTTTAAAGCATTGTATTTATTTCCATTTCCTCCTAAAACCGGGTCTCTTCTTGTAACCTCTATTTTAAATGCATTTCAAGGGAGCCAGCGCTCCCTTTGTATTTAGCCATCCTGACTTCTCCCCCAGACTGACCAGCAAAACTGACTATGAGCCACCAGAATTGGTGTCATGACATCCTGCTTTTATAGCAGTGCTTTACTCTATCATTAATTGAGCCGGGCAGGACAGATCTCATCCCTTCTTGAAGTCTGTGACAAAACTCCCACTGACTTCAGGGGGAGTTGCAGCCCACGAGTGGCCTTGACAGAGTGTCCAAGGGCATTTACCCACAGTGTGAGCTGAGCCAAGACCTCATTTCACATACGGGGGAAAAACAAAAGCTGATTTGGGTACTTTGAGAATGAGAGTGTGAGTTAGCAGTACAAACCCTTTAAAATTTAAATACCTGCTGTGAGTAAACAAATTCACTGTAGCATGAAGGGGGATTTTCCTGTTAAATTGCGTATTTTAAAGAGAACCTAAAATCTTTAATTCTTGGAGAAAGCTACACTGATGCTTGCGTCCAGTATGAAAGATGTGTTTCAAGTCTTACATTTTTGTAGCACCTTTTTAATAGCAGAAACAGAGAATTTCTTACTTCTTACATGTCACTAACACTGGTTGGTATAAGCAATAAAACAGAATTAGAACAATCTTCATTATTCTGTTCTATTAAAAGCAGAATCTATCTCCTGGCAATGTTATACCTTGAGACTACAATGATTTTGCCACTTCTCTGAGGTGTTTGTGTTTCAGCACTCAACCCCAGTCCCACTCCCACCACCCTGCAGAGGCCAAATGATTTCACCTTACATACTTTGAAAACTTCAGTCTGTCAATGCAAAGCTTTTATTTCAAGCCCAAAGGAAAAAGAATATACAGAGACGTTTAATGCTATCTTACAGTGCAAAGGTATTTCCACAGTATCAAGAGAAAGCAGGATTGCACATGCTTATGCCTCGAGCACACTGCACGCATCCCATCACGTATGTTTTCATTGTTAATTGCCACCATTATTTGAAATATTTTTTGCTTAAGACAACAACGTGACTGTAGGGATCCGGGAACTGAAGAAAAATTCTGTCTGTGCATCAGGCAGGCTGGTGGTGCAGTACTTCCAGTAGTAACCTGGTGTCAGTCAAGTTATCCACTCCTCCTTTTACTATCAGTTTCTTTATAATAACTTTTGAGTGCTAAAACATCTACACTTTCCCCCCTCAGGGACTCAAACTTTTTTCTTCATAGTAAGATAAATAAAAAGTACAGAGAGCAAAGATGAATCTGTTTAATAAGAATGAGTATGAACTTGAACTCCTGGGTTTTTTTCATACTCTGGTCCCTAGATTTTTGTTGCTTTGTTTCCATTAAATGTTTCTACTGTGCTGTTGGGAATGAGAGTGCTTACAGATTTTATTTCTTTTAAATAAAGCTTTTTAAAGAGTATTCTACATCCTCATCATATAGGCAATAATAATAATGACTTGACTAGTAATTGTGCTGAGGGAGGAAAGGCTGCCAAAGGCAGATGTTAAAAAATAGCAGTATAATTTAAAGGCATGTTGAAAAAATGTCTCCTGGTTCCCAAGTTACCGTCTTTCCTTTTTGTCTTTTTCACCTCCATAAATGAACTGATGTTAAATCCTTTGGAATCATAGCATGTATGAAGTAGCAAGTATCAATAGTAACACTGTTTTATTTGATAAATAATGTATTAAATATGCTATTAAATAATAATATCTTGCCCTGATGCAACGCTTATAATCCTGAAGGATACTGGAGTATTTTGCTAACTTGAGGTACATGAAATATATGTTGGTGAAATATGACACAGGGAACTGACAGGCTCCGGTTTGAAATGGTGGTAATACAAATGTGCACCATTGTCATTTCACTACAACTGCTAGTAAAAGACTGTTTCAGGAACATTTCAGATAATTTTAAGTAATTATATGAGAAGTTTTCTAAGGCATCGAATAAAACCAGACGTTCCAGTGATTTGGACTCAAACAGCATGTGTCACAACATCCCTTCTCAAACTCCGTTTCTAACTGTACCAGTGTCATGACATTAAATTCGTTGTTTCTGCCTGTTCCAGAGTTCAGAAGCGAGTGCTGGCAAGTCGCAATTCTCCCCTTTCAAAAAGGATAAAAATCCTGGTTTCTGGCCCAACCAGGCAGCAAGACAGCGGGCTTCAGAGTCGTGTCATTTTTACGGTTAGGAAACCCATCGCTCGCGTGGCCCTGGGCTCCGTCTGGATGGCTTGGGTAATTGTTCCCCTCTGAGGAAAGACATATTTTCTGTCAGAGAGATTTTAAAAGAGATGGTGGGTCCTTGAAGCTGCTCAGGGGGCTGGAAGGGTTCATTCATTGGCATACTAATGTATTCTGGGAAGAGAGAACTAAGAAAAGGGATAGATTACTTTTCCCAGCAATCAACCGTGAGGTACGTGCAGTAGCTGTTCTACAGCTCACAGACAAAACATGCCCAGCAGAAGGGAAGAAGTGAAAGGAGGGCAAGAAGTGGAAAGGATCCTACACTCAGCTGAAAGAAGAAAGAGGCAATTTAAGGTTTTTAATGCAGAGATGTATTTAATTAGCAGCTGTGACGCACTGGCATGCATCTTTCCTTGCTTCTACTACGGATTTAGTGTAAAAGTGGAAAGTAACTTGTCCCTTTTTGAGCACATGGGGTTGGGAGCCCCAACACATGATGGAGGATGTGGTGTCTGAATCACAGAATCAAAGGATGATATGTGGTTGGAAGGGACCTCTGGAGATCATCTAGTCCAACCCCCTGCCAGAGCAGGTCCACCCAGAGCAGGTTAATTCTTGGGGTGTGACGGTTTCCCTTGCTCAGAAAGGAAGCTCAGTAGGTTAAGCAGCACACCAGACCCCAGTCACCATGCTGCAAGAGGTTCATTCAGGTATCACCATGCTGGGGCAGCCAGTAATCTCCACCCAGCTGAATCCTGCTTCAAACCATTCCCACCCACCAGCTTCAATATGACCTGAACACAAACGGGCTTTGTGTGTGGCAGTAATGCCCATTAAGTGCAGCCTTGTGAAAATTTGCATTTGTTTCATTGATAACAATGCGCTTTTTAGACAGTAAATTTCTGCAGGAGTTAATTGCTGCCCCTCTGAGGTGGATAATAAAGGTACTCAGACAGGCTTTTCCAGCATGGTACCATCCCAGGAACGTGATAGCTGCTCAGAACCTGACCGCCTGCTGCGTACTGCTGCTTAATTAAGTGTTCCTCAAGTGTTTAGTATTTAACAGCTCATGATATTTACATTCTATCTGATCAGCCTTCTAATGTTCATCACTCATTAAAAGAAAAAACAAAACCCCAAAAATGCAGTCCCTTAAGAAGACGGTGCTAGGCGGAGAACAACACTCAGCCTTGACCCAAACAGGAGCATCACGGGTTGGGATTTTCCAAGTGGGAGGCTTCAGAACAGCCAGGAGCAAAAAAAAATGCCCGACATCAAAATTCTAGGGGCAAAAATAACACAGCGTGAGTTAAGGAAGGAAAGTACCTTTTCAAAGTTAATATAGAAAGGTGGGTAAAGCTATTAAACCCCTGTGCATTTCATGTTTAGTATGTGAAGCCTGTTTCCATACAGTTCCCTACCGAAGGCTCCCAGTTGCAGCATTCTGTAGCTATAAGCTGTATTTATGTGCAGTTCTGCTAATCCTTGGTCCCAGGGCTGCCTGAAGTATGTAGAAACACTTTGCCTCTGTAGAAATGCTTTGCCTCTGTAGACGAGTCCTTGTAAATCTCTCCTTGTCCAAGGATTTAGTTCACTGATTGTCAACCACGAGATACTTCATAAAACAATCCACGGAAGAACATAGCCTTCTCCTTCGGCCTTTTGCTGGCTAGGTTGTTACACTAGATAACCTTTTAATGACTGCATTCCATTTCAGCTTGACTTCAGAGATAGAGAAAAAAAAGAAGAAAGAAAAGATCCTTCCTTAATTCTATGCATTTTTCACACGGTGTCTGCTGCAGCACATTAGTCAAGATTGATCGGTTTGGTTGGTCTGGTTTTTAATTCTAAAATACTGTCTTCTGCAATAGAAACCAACATGCAGCTCCCAGAAGGAGCTGGGCAAGTTTGGGAATCATCAGGCTCATAGCTCCAACACCCAGCAATTTCTGCTTTCCCAAAACACCTTCCCTCCTTAACCTCAGCGGGTTCACTTCTGAGAAAGACAGGTATGCCAGGAAAATTAAATTCCTGGTGCCGAGGAGGTAATGGAGTGGTTCCTTCAGCAGGAATTAGAGGCAGTTGCTGCTAAAGAAGAGGCTGGAAGCGGCGAAGATTGGCTGATGCCATGTGAGAGGGACATTCAGCACTGCTGCCTCGTCTGTAACAGAGGCCAGCAAGGGCTGGACTTCCCCTGATGCTCCTGAGCATCACACCGTTTTCATGGGCTGAACCAGCATCGCACCGTTTGCACAGTCTGAAGCAGCATCACGCATCTCAGCATCACTCTTGCTCTTCCCAAATAACTGGAAACTCTGGAATGCTGGACTTTGTTACTTAGGCCCATCTCCAGCAGGAACGCGACACAAGACCCATTAACAGGAGTGCCCACCTAATGATTTGGGACTGGTGATTATGATGGATGTGCAGGGAATGTGTAACACGATGAACATTATATATTCACTCGGCTTAGGTGATCGGATCAACTGGATGGCGATCATTCCCCTGGAGGAGCGAATGATTCATATGATCCAATATGGATTAATTTATATGTAAATCACTTGGTGATACTGTGGCTTCTGCTGGAAAATCTGTCCGCATTCGAGAAAGAAAAGCACTTTTTTTTATGATTACGGGAAGCTTTATGTTGTAAGATTGTGTCACCTCTGCTTTAAAAACCTACCACAGAAGTCCAGAGGTTCAGTTTCTCTAATTCACGAGAGCCGTGATTTTCACAGTGTCTAATCTGAACCCCTCATCTGTCCCTCCTGCGTGATGAATGCTTTCCTGGGAAGACAAGAATTGACAATCAATCAGAAATACACATTCTTTTATGACTTGTTGAGACTAAGTTGTTTTTTTGGGGATGCGCTGATGGTTTTTAGCACATAATTCACACCCTGCAGACAGGCATCAAGGTGACATGGTAGCTTTTGGTTCTCCGGCTGGATAGCCTAAATTTTATGAGAAATCTTTTACGATAAATCTTTTACTATTTCCACTAATCACTAGAGATAATTCTTGTGCATGTGAAAATAATAAATGGGTTTGTTCAAAATGTCAGACATTTGAGATGTGAATACTGGACTAAAACTTGTGATGATAATATTAGTGATATTTTTGCTTTTAAAAAAAAATATTTGTTGGGTGACCCTGGGAAGCTGACGAAAGGATCCTCAATTCCATCAAAATGAATATTACCTAAGTGGAATTTATTCACTGGAATATCATATTCTATTTTTATTATTATTTTTTTTCTAGATCTCAAGGGAAATAAAACCTTTGCTTCTTGCACCATTTCTGAGGGTGAATTAGTGGCGGTGTTAAATATGCCTTGCAACAATAGTCTATTTTCAAATGTGGTCATTTTATAGGGAGATAATCAGGTTTGTTCTGAATTTATTTTTAGTGCCTGACAAAGTATAAATAACTTTCAGACTGTTATAAAATTAAATTATTTGGCTGAGTACAGTGTGCCTTTAGTGTCACAACTCTACTTTGCCAGAATGTGTTATTGATAGTGAATAATGCCAAGATATTATTTAAAGCATCACCCTGAAATATTTCCTTAAAGATTCTTGTTTGCAATATTTATTTTAGGCTCACGGGACAAAAATCACTGCTCAGGAGTCACATTTACTCCCCAAGCAACTATCCAGTGGCTATCAATCAGGATCACTATATAGATATAATTTGGCACAATTAAAACAGGTGGCTGAGTGTAGAGGTCCACATTCGAAGTCCTGCCAGTTGCCAATCACCTTCTGCTAATCCCTACCAGCTGAGCACTGAAGTCTTTGGTCAAAGAATGTTGATCTTCCAGCACTTACAGTCTCTACAGAGCAGAGCCAACAACCTAAAGCTTGCCTTGAGGTTTAGGAAGGATATACAAATCACAGCACCTTTCACAGCCCAGGTAGACAAGTTTTTATCTCAGGCACCTGACAAAGCTCCCTAGATTGGAGACATAAATGCCTTAAGCTTCCCTTTAGTCAACAAAAATAAATAATGCATTTCCAGCAGTGACAGATGGACAGAATTTCCCTGTTTCCTATAGGAGATGCCTATATCAGCTATACCCCTAACTTAAGGCACATAAGTTGCTTGAGCGAGGTGTGATGAATCCCGGCTGTTGTCCTTGCATCTTTCCTCGTCATGATGAAAAAGAATGATCTACTTTCAAACAGGCTGCTGGAGAGAACAGATGACGTTCCTGGCTCTGCTGCAGACCTCTCCTGCACCTGGGGGAGAATGCCTCACCCAGAGCAAAATGCGTGACCCTAGGACAGTTTCCCCTCTCACATTAATGTGGCCGTGGTGTTGCTGGCACACCTCTGACTGGAGGGTAATGATAATCATCGTAATCAGAGTTCAAATCAGCTTTTCTTTCCGCTGGGCAGTGAGATGGCACGAGAACTATGTGATTAGAGCTGGGGCTGGGCAATTGTTTTGGGATGCAGCTCCTGGGGAAAGAGGGTAAAATGCAGCCCGTGATGCTGCCTGCCCTTACCAGTGGGATCAAAGGTTTCAGCATCTCCCTGTGCCTTCCTGTATCTTCCTCCCGGCTCCTCTTATCAAAAATGTCTGAGCTAGTTCACTGACAAGCAAAAGTTCATGTGTTCAGTGCAGGTGCTGGATGCAGCTAAACGCCAATTTATACCAGTCTTAAGTAATGAAGAAAACATTACCTGTGCCAAGAACAGAGTTATCTCGAATCTGATTAAATGCGTAAGTGTCTCTGTGGATTAATTACCAGAAGTTTTGTGATGGATTTGGCAGAGAGACACTCTCTGACTAGAATAACCCAAAAAAAAAAAAAAGTCTTTCTTGCTAATAGTTTAACATCTCTGGAGTAATGTATTTCTTTCCTTCCCCCATCTCAATTTCTAAATCCTTTCAGCCTTTGAGTGTCATTCCTTCAATGTTAAAAATGGCTGGTCCTTCTGGCCAAGATAGGTCTTAAAATTTAGAGAGGAAAAGAAGTTGTACTCCCATATTTTTTGCTGCTTCTTTTTGCCTGCCTGTAAATTATTTCCTTCTGTCTTAGTAACAGCATAACTAAACCTCAGGATGCAGCCAAGAAGCCAGTTCTCTGCAGTGCTCCCCTGCAAGGGAGGTAAAAGAGGAGGACCTGGCCTTTTTACTCAGCCAGGCTTGGTCCTGGGAAGCCAGAATGTCTCGTGCCTCTCCTGAGGGGTGGGGAGCTGGTGTGGGGCACGGGCAGAGCTGACAGCCTGTGGCAGAAGCTGCTCTTTCTGCCCCCAAAACCAGCCACCAAGGCTGGCTCTGGCAGCCACTGGGGAGAAGGACCCCCCCAGCTCCCCACCGTGCTCTCCATCCCCAGCTCCTACCCACCACCAGCTTCTGTCCCAGGGCAAGGGAAAGCAGTTGTGCTTACGTCTGCAGGGCTGAGGTGTCCCCTGAGTGGACTTGCTGCTTGATGGAAAACCACTCACCTAAAAAGTCTGCAAGATCCATTTTCTGGGGCCGTCTCTATGCAGACTTCTGCCTGTCCCTGTAAAACGTCGATCCACGCACAAAATCGACAAATCTTGCATAAAGTTTGTCCACGCAGCGTCGACATATATGCAAGGAGTTGTTACCCAGTTGTATTTCCCTGCAAGCCGTTTATCTCCAGTTTAGGACTCTGAAATACAACTTTTGAACAGCTCTACTGCAGAGCAGTTAATATTGGACTTTTCTGTCATTTAATTTAATGCTACCGAGTCCTTCCCGTTTCTCCGCATTCACCTCACACGGAGTGCCTCCTTCTCTCACCCTTTGCTCTTACAGCTTTTGAAATACACACCATTAAACGGATACCATCACAAGATTTACTCCTTGCAGTTTGTCCCCAAAGGGGGCTGAGGAGAGGGTGTCACCCTCTGTGTCAATGACCAGACGGAAGGCATGGGTCTCCACCTGGGGATGGATGAGGAACCAACTGAGAGCTTATGGGTCAGGATTAAAGGGAGGGTCACACGGATGAAGCCCTCTATAGGCAGCCAGGAGCAGCCTCACATTCACAAGACCTGGTCCTCATGGGGGACATCAACCACCCCGATATCTGTTGGAGGGACAACACAGCAGGCCATAAGCAATCCAGGAGGTTCTTGGAATGCATCAATGATGACTTCCTTCTCCAAGTGCTAGAGGAGCCAACGAGAAGAGGTGCCATGGTGGATCTTGTTCTCACTAACAAGGAGGGGCTGGTGGGAAATGTGAAGCTGAAGGGCAGCCTTGGCTGCAGTGACCATGAGATGGCCGAGTTCAAGATGCTTACAGCAGCGAGGAGGGCGCACAAGTGAGCTTGCTACCCTGGACTTCAGGAGAGCAGACTTTGGCAGGTCTGCTTGGCAGAGTACTGTGCACTCTCAGCTGGAAAGCCACCCACATCCTGAGCTGCATCAAAACCAGTGTGGCCAGCAGGACAAGAAGTGATTCTGCCCCTCTGCTCTGCTCTGGTGAGACCCCACCTGGAGCACTGTGTCCAGCTCTGGAGTCCTCAGCACAGAAAGGACATGGACCTGTTGGAGTGAGTCCAGAGGAGGCCACAGAGATGATCAGAGGGCTGGAGCACCTGCCTTAGGAAGACAAGCTGAAAGAGCTGGCGTTGCTCAGCCTGGAGAAGAGAGGGTTCCGGGGAGACCTTAGAGCAGCCTTCCAGTACCTGAAAGGGCTCCAGGAGAGATGGGGAAGGACTCTGTCAGGGAGGGGAGGGATAGAACAATGGGTAACAGTTTTAAACTGAAAGAGGGGAGATTTAGATTACACATTAGGAAGAAATTCTTTACTGTGAGGCTGGTGAGAGCCTGGCCCAGGTTGCCCAGAGAAGCTGTGGCTGCCCCATCCCTGGAGGGGTTCAAGGCCAGGCTGGATGGGGCTTGGAGCAACGTGGTCTGGTGGGAGGTGTCCCTGCCCAGGGCAGGGGGGTGGAAATGGATGGTCTTTAATATCCAGTCCAATTCTAACATTTCTATGATAATAAAATTGTAGACATGAAATTTTCAGTTTTATAACAACCAGAGTTTGCTTGCCCTTCTGTGTATTGTATGCTCTCCCTCGTTTTTCAGGAGGAGAGGGGGCACTGAAAGGCTCCATAGTATTTTTTCCTTTTTGCGTTATTAGAAGTCCAGCTAAGTCGCTCTAAACTTCAAACAGCTTAACATTAATGAATAAGACACAGCATATGAATAATGTAGGCTACATGGAGCAGAAATAAGGACCAGTGACACCACTGTAAACTATCTGCTAACAGCATTGTAATAAAATGAGGCAGAAGTGAAAGGACTTCTGTGGTTTGTGTCTGATTAAATTGGCTTGTGGAAAGAGAGATACAAAATATAATGAAGTCATAACTTTGCAATATACTATGACAAGAATGAACTATACCTCTCGCAAGAAGGCCAAATGATGTCCATTTCTAAAGTGGCAGGGCACTTTGGCAGACTTTGTTTCTCAGGACTCAACATACACATGCAGAAGTGCAGGGCACTGTCCCAATAAAAAGCCTTTTAAAGGCCTAACTGACCATGTAAATACAGATGCATGCAAAGTCACTAGATCAACACTTATTATCAGTCACAAGGTTGGACAAGTTGCCGTAGTTTTTAGAGAAGGCATCCCTGACAGATCCTACTGCAACTCTCACTATTACGCCCTTACCCTCAGTAGAATAACTACTGAAATGTTACTACTACCAAAAAGTTGTATTTTTGTTGTTAAAAACTAAAATGTACTCTTATAAGGAGTCACAAAGGTGAAATATTTTTCAAAATTGCCTGGGTTTAGTGATAGGTGTTTTTGTTATGTTTATCAGTGCAAACTTCATAGGCATACACCCAAGTGAATGTTTTTTTGAACAGTGTAGTAGCTTTGGTGCAAATTTGTCGTTGTTTTTTCTTACTCCTTCTCACAGGCTAAGGTACACGGCTCAGTGCGTGCTGGAAGTCCAAGCCAATAGAGTTCGTTATTTACAACTCGGTGCCTTCTGATGCTTTTTTTTTTATCTTTGACCACGGGCCTTGTAAATTTGTAGGGCATCTGTTCGCCCCTTTGATATGTGTCTTCATCTCCTTCAGCTTCAAAGAGAGGTTGGCTGTGCAGGCAGGGGAGAAAACAGGCTCTCTGTTCTGGCGAGTGCCTCTCTGGCACTCCCGGGGAAGGCTGCAATATTTTCTGAGCCCCGTGGATGTCACGAGCTACGCAGCTCTGACAAATAAAACATAACGACAATCTGACAGGAATTTTATGGAGCCACCGGCAACGTCCATCTTTCAGCTTCGTGGAGACACACAGAAATATAGAATAGCTCCTGCAGGTCTGCCGAGGAATAATTAATGAGCTTGAAAGAGAGATAGGAAGAGGAGGACGGGGTAGACCGAGGCTGCCTTTTTAAGATCCTCTGTGCCTGAGTGTCAATGTGAAAGTGGGAAACACTTCGTGTGCTCAGACAAAATAGCCCTGCTTGTAGGCAGCAGATTTGACCTCTAAGAGCTTATAGAGCAGCTCAGCTCCAGAAAATAGACAAAAGTGGACTTTTCCATGTGAAAGATCAAGTTCAACAAACCAACTGCTGTTGTCTGGGGAACAAAATACTTCGAAATGGCATTTTACCTCTCTTCCTCAAAATTGCTCCAACTACCTACTACTACGCAGAGCACTTGAAAAGACCACACACCAAAACTGCTTGTTACAGAGCTCGTTACAGGCACAGCAGACATGATGAGGAAGATCCTGCCTCTGCTTCCAGCTTCCAGGGCTTTGGCCTGGTGGCAGCTCCCTGCTTTCTGCCACAAAGTTTGATTTCACTAGCTGGCTATATTAATTCAGTGTGATGGCACAGAAAAGACCCAATTTTGATTCGACTTCACTGCTTCAAATCACGCCTAAGATCTTTTTAAGCGATGCCACCTCCAGGCCAGGCGTTCTGCTGTCTCCTTCTCCTGTGCCAAACCTGTGTCCCTGGCCAGCTGGGCTGGGGGAACAGCTCCGTGTCCCCTCGCCCCCAGAACACCTCTGAGTATTGTCGAGTTTGCTCTCTCTCCCCTCTCATCTCATTTTCTGCCTTCTCCTCCCCTCTGCTCGACACCCCCCCAAAAAATATAAAAAGAAAATATTTGGGGGAAGAAAAGAAAAAAGAGAAGAGAAGAGAAGAGAAGAGAAGAGAAGAGAAGAGAAGAGAAGAGAAGAGAGGAGAAGAGAAGAGAAGAGAAGAGAAGAGAAGAGAAGA
>JAHREE010000316.1:109055-128504 GCA_033628505.1 Tringa tobata | reverse complement strand
CTTCCCTTCCCTTCCCTTCCCTTCCCTTCCCTTCCCTTCCCACTTTAGAACATAATTTCAGTTTTTACCGTTCTAATCATGATTTATATAACAGTCTGTTCTGTCCGTTGAACGACCACACAGGAGACATGAAATGCAACACTCTAAGGTCTTGGTGATGATTATTTGGCCAGAAGTTTTTCAGTAACTGTGATACACAGTGGAAAATCCCAGTATTCAAGATCCATGGCACAGGCAGTTCTTTTGCACCCTTCCTTTCCCTACATGAAAGAACACTGTACTAAAAAGTATAAAAAACACGTAAGAAATCAGCTGTACTGACACCTCCTTTGGGTCTGTGTCTTTATTCATGACTGCCTGATTACTTTTTGAGCCAGAAAGATTTTGCGGTGGTTTTTGTAAGATTCTGTAGAATTTGGGAGGGACGGGAGAGAAATATAACAGTAGAGATATACATTAGACTCTGAAATCTGTTTGTCTACCAACAATCATACATCTTCTGCATGTTTTGAACACTTGTTGAAAATAGAAGACTCTCCATATTTAGTTTTTTGAGTCTTTAAAAAGAGGCAGATTTTTAGCTAGTTGCAGATCTGGCTTCACTCCAAAAAGAGGAAAGAACCCTGTGGCAAAGAAAGGCTGGTTGAACTGACATGTTTCACCACCCACTCGTGCAGGATAACCACAGAAACTTCCTTCCCAGGGGACCTTCTGAGATTAAGATTTCTCCCCCGCATCTCTGGCATTCTTGCTGCAATTCAGAGATTGTAGGGAAGGTCAACCCCCTTCCCACGCCCCTCATGCCTCACCCATGTGGAAAATCATTCCCTCTGTTACCTCCACTGTCTTTAGGAAACATGACTCCCACCGTCCCTTATGCTCTGCTCCAGTTTTTTTGTTTGGATCGAGGGAACATTGTGTAAGAAGGAGCAGGGACGTACCACGTTGAGCCCAGCTCTTTATGCTGAGCTTTATCCACAATGGGTTCCTCTTGGCACCTTTTGCCACATCAGCAGAAGTTTGACAGACAGTCTAAGAGGGAGGGAGAAAAAAACAAGGGCAATAAGAACACGAAATGTCATTCATAAAATTTCCTTTTTATACAGACGCTGCTTTACGGGATACTTCAATCCCTTCAGAATCAATTGGGGAACTATTCAAAACAATAAAGGAATACAGCTCAATTTCTGGCTATAAGATAAATGACATCAGAGAAAAGTTATGAAGCTAAGTGGAAGGAATACAGACAGTATTAGTATTCTGGATATATTTGAACAGAAACAAAAGGCACTGAGGTATACAGTTACCCCTCAAAAGTTGATTTTAAGGCAATTGAAGGGATTCATCAAATAATAAAATATTTACGTGAAGCAGTTTTCCTTTTTCCTATCAGACAACATAGAAATAATTGAAATAAAAGTTGATGAAACAGTTTTCTTCCAGTATTTTTCACTGTCATTCCTCAGGAAACAGAAAGGACTGGTAGATAACTACACCTCAAAATTCAAATGAGCCCCAAATTATGGAATAAATACTACGCAGGCCCAGTGTGTGATGATGCTGTTGTGGATGCCGATTATGTTAATAATGGATATAGTTAAACATAATGAGATCAAAAGTTTGTGCATCAGAAAATTAACAGAATTAATAAAGCTATATCATTTATACCCGGCGCTGGTGAGGCCCCACCTCGAGGCCTGTGTCCAGTTCTGGGCCCCTCACCACAAAAAAGACATTGAGGGGCTGGAGCGGGTCCAGAGAAGGGCAACGGAGCTGGTGAGGGGTCTGGAGCACAAGTCTTGTGAGGAGAGGCTGAGGGAGCTGGGGGTGTTCAGCCTGGAGAAAAGGAGGCTGAGGGGAGACCTTCTCGATCTCTCCAACTCCCTGAAAGGAGGGTGTAGCCAGGGGGGGTCGGTCTCTTCTCCCAAGGAACAGGCCATGGGACAAGAGGAAATGGCCTCCAGTTGTGCCAGGGGAGGTTAAAATTGGAGATTAGGAAAAATGTTTCCATGGAAAGGGTTATTGAACATTGGAATGGGCTGCCCAGGGCAGGGGTTGAGGCACCATCCCTGGAGGGATTTAAAAGACGAGTTGACACAGTGCTCAGTAACATGGTTTAGTGATGGGTCATTGCTTGTTTGTTTGCTTGTTTGTTTGTTTGTTTTTATCAGACTTATGTTGATGGTTGAACTAGATGATCTTAAAGGTCACTTCCAACCCAGACTATTCTATGTTTCTATGATTGGTCAATAAAATTCGGAAAAATCACAATGCATTTACTGAGAAGAAGATAAAAGAAACTAACATTTTTGCTCATTGTCAACCCCACCTCTATGAATGACATTTGATTTCATAACATGTGTAAAAAGGAAACGGATACCAAAACCAGGTAGCAACACAACCAAACCCAGAAGCTGTTCCAAAACCCGCCAAGCAAAAACACCTAATGGCACCTGTTAAACTCTGGTTTCATGCGTGCAGACACTGACCTGGTACATAGTTGGGGTCCATTTGCAGGTCCCTGTAGCTTTGTTATGGGAGTAGCTGCTTCATCCAGAGGGCTTTCTGCCCCTTCAGGGCACCACGGAGATCACCCAACAGCATGTGCCAAGGGAGCAAAGGAAGCAGCCCATTCCCTGAGGCTGAATGTAAGGCCTCTGGGCATTAGTAAGCCACTAGAAAAGCTGAAAGCCACATGAATAGGGTGGGGTCCTTTCGGCAAACCTTACCTGAGGGATCTCAGAAGGGTTCACCCTCCTCAAGAGGACCAGGTGGTTCCACCACAGCCATTTGGAGGAAGACATGGGAAGCATCACCCTGCAGAGTAAGTCCCCGTTCATTCAGTGTGCCAAGCTTTTTTTTTTTTGACAAAATGGAACAAAGAATGGAATATCAATAGGCATACATTAATAACAGGTATCTTATGGATTTTCATCCCTTAAATATATATGGCTAAAATCACTATTTTTCCTGGTGTGAGTCAGGAGCAGATTCCTTGAACAGCCTTCTGTATCCAAAATATAAACAATAATAACTGAAAAGAGTTTAAAGCCAGCTTGAGAGTTATCCCAAGGAGAATGGTACCAAAAGAAACAACGAGGTGAACGGGCTGTAGTTAAGGTTTAAAAATAGGTATTTCTTTAATGCTTTTCTTTTGAGAACTATCAGGCAGCGTGGATATCATCAGGCTACTGTGAGGAAATGAAATGAACCAACAAATCTCTGCGGATTGCCGGAAGCAAACAATGCTTAGCACTGTTGTCGGCGCAGTGTCTCCCTCATGGCTTGAATAACACTTGAAAATTATGATTAGACACAATGGGAACAGCCAGGGTACACAGCAAAAGGCGGGAGGAGGCATTGTTAAGAAAAAGTCAATTAATGAATTCTACAACAGTGAGGCAAAAGGTAGCCTTCAGAGCATATTTAAGAGGAGAATGACCTATCTTTGGCTCTAAAATGCACACAAACTTTTGAGACACATTAGTCAGAGATGTAAGTGCAGGATATGTGGAATTCTTTAACTTGTGTGGGGAGGGAAAAAAAAAATGTATAAATGACTTTCACGGAAGGAGCTTCCCTGAATATTGGGCCTGAAAATGGGCTGACTATGAAATTCAGAGCCACCATTTGACATCAGGCAAGGTGACTTCTGTTCCTGCTCATCCAGGCGCAAGCTACTATTGTTCCTTACCGATGCCAACTAAGACCCTGAAGCAATGACAGAGCAGAAGATGTGGCTTTTTTTACATGTGATTTTCTCATTTCTCACCATATTTTCAGGCATGCCAACACGTATCAAAAAAGAAGCTTTTAACTATGTGGTTTCAAAATCAAATGCGTGCTACAGACATGTGGTTTGAAAGGATAAAAAAGAAACGTCAATGTCTTCTTTCTTTTACTGTATTAACCAAGAAACTATTTAGGGAAATTATGAATAAGCTATTTAAAACGCAGGACGCACATATTTTTAGTGACTGAGAAATAAATAATTGCAGTTAATGGTTTCCAATATATGTTTTGCTAAAAACATACAATTTCCAGTCTATAGTACACTTCTATTCCACATATGACACCTACTCTTCTGCTAGTCATGTGGAAAATTTGTTCCTGTTCTTCAGCAGTTCTATTTATTATCAGTTAAAATCGGGAATTAAAATAGGAAATATTTCCATTTCTTCGTGTCTTTTTTTTTTAATTATGCATACAAAAGTTTAAAACCATATTTTCCTGAAATGTGGATAATCTCTGTATTAGTGATTAGTAAGATTTAATAGCTTTACTTTTGCATATTCAACTTACAAGTGTCTTAATATTATCACAGCCATTGTGATAGTCTTTTCCATAAGGGGTTCTGAGAACATTAGCTGCCAAGAGAGACTGCATCTGAATGGCTCAGCATAAGATTTCGCTCTAAATAGCAGCTGTGGAAATAAAACTGTAAGCAAAGACAAAATATCACGGGAGGAAATCTTGATTTTTGATGGACATCCTCTGGTTACAGTTTTATGATTTCTTCTCCAAAGTCCAAATGGAGAGTAGTCAGTCAAACGAGATTACGTTATATTTGTCCTTGCTCCTGAAGTTAGGATATGTTTTCAATATATTTGATTTATTTCAGATTAATATGAACCACAGAGACTTTCAGAACAAGGTATTGTGTGTCTCAGTGTAGCGGGCAGCATCCTTTCTGTCTCACAGAATGGCAGCTACCTCTGCAGACTGCCAAGTCCCATAAATTTAATGGTGTAGTCTACAGAAAACAGGATCCTAATGGTTATATATCTATAGACAGAGATTCATGGTGCTAGAAAGGCCCATTCAATCATCTAGTTGGACTTTCTATATATTGAGAGGCTCTTAAATTTCCCACTGCAGCCCACAGTGCAGGAGTAAATACATAGCTAGTCATCTTTATCACCTATGGCAATTTGTAACGAGCTTCAGAAGCCACGCTGGCCGAGCCTGCAGGGGACACAGGGAGAGACCGCCATGGCTTCTAGGGCAGGAGAAGGGCATCAACCTGAATGGATGTTCTCTCTGAACCTGCTCCTTCAAACCCACTCTCTTTCGTGTCTCCACTGCTTTCCTATAAGAGTCTGGGTGCTGTGGAACTGCAGCCACAAAGAGTTACTGAAATGAAGACTGGCTTCTGCAGCCTCACAAGCTGCAGTACTTGAGGCCAGAAGTATTGGGGGGGGAAAGAGAGCCAGGAAGAGAGAGTGAGATGGTAGGTCTGTGTTTCTGATGGTGGTTTTTTTGGAGGTCCTGATGGCCTTCATTAAGCCTAAGCTTACTGATGTCTGTAAAGGCTGAAATTAGTGTTTGCCAATCACAGTAAATAGTAAGGCGAGTAATGCCAACGCAGAAGACTTCAGGGAAAACCTCTGACTTGAAGGTCAAGAACTTTACAGTGTAAATTCTGCTGTTATCACAGAAAATATGCCAGGTTTAGACTGTAACCAAGAAACCTAGGGTCTTTTGAAGCCGACTTCAGGACCAATACACATTCAAAACATTTGGGGTCTGGTTTTAGGCGTGTGCCTGAGGGTGTAATCAGACCATTCCCAAAGAACTCAACATGCAGCAATTCATCAGAAACGCACAGACTTGGGGACACCCAGTTGTCCTATCTTTTCTACTAATCCTTATGGTATGAGAAATGGGACTCAGCAGGATGAGACATGGATATTGGCTTTAAAATGTTGTAGAAACCCACTTTGAAACGCTCTGCCTTGACGTGTGACGTCCTGGAACAGACTAAGATTTGCTAAAGCCAGCCTTCAGTGCTCAGTTTTTGACTGTCAGGCCTAACTGGCCTGCTCTGAATTATAGCACCATCCCTACCAGAGACAAGTATCTGTCTACCTGAACTCTGAGGTGAGCTATTAATTCACAGAGGTCTCTATATTAAATACATATGCTATATACAATTTTCTGTCCCTACACTGCCTTTTTCTTCCTACGTTGCTTTCATTTCCCTCTTTCATTAAGCTTGCTTTCCAGATGGTTGGTTAAGTTAATGTATTTGCACTTGGCTCATGCATTAATCTCTGCGAAGTATATGACATTTTACATACTGCACACCTTGTCATAAATTATTATTTATTTCATAGTATGTATCACTGTATTTCTAAGCACTCTAAATAAAGGAGAAGCAATGCATCAGCTATTGGTGACTTCCAAAATAACGTTGACAGAAGGAAGCCATTCACAAATAGAGAAATAATGAAGATTTCTTTTCAATCTAATGGGCATTAGGGAAAATATTTTAAAGTTCAGCAAGTAGTTTGAATTTTAATATATGAGTTTACTAACACAACTCCTAGAGCTGGCCACGAATTCTAAGGAGGAGAAGGAAATGTCACTGCGCTACAAGATAAGGAGTCACTTAATCTTCTCTGTCTTATTCCTTCCTTTGTTCAATTTTCTTTTATTAACACAAGAACAACAGGTTTCTGTAGGTCTTGAAGTATTCTTATTTATTTCCCTTTGCTGAAGTTCAGCTGTGTAGTGAAAAACTAACTCCCTGGGGGTTCGCGCAGTGTCTGCCGTCCCTCGCAATCGGTTGCTGGGATATGAAATAGAACAAGGAGCTCTTTAATATATGCAGCGAGGAAGGTTGGATGGTCTTCCTACGCTCTTCCTTCTCACTGCACCGCCCCCTGGATACTAATCACCCCGGTGTCACTGATGGCTCCCCTGGAGTTGTGGCATCTCGTGGTTTGTCCTCATCAGGAAGATATATTTTCTAGAATCACACAGTGTTCCAATGGGAAAAATAAAAAAAAAAATATATCAACAAAAGCCATTTTCCTGTCAGTCTGACTAATTTGACACCCTTACATCGTTCAGCAAATGGAAAATTATATTCATCCTGATAGTCTTTTATCCAGGTAGACAACGGTAAAAGGCAAGATTTCCAAGCAAAGGTGTAAAGCCTTCAGGACACCAACAGAAGCCTTTTCCTCTCATCATAGTTTCAATGAAAATGTCCCTAACGTTCAAATGTCTGCTCTCCTGTCTGATATCTTGTGTGTTACTCTCACACTGAAGGTTCCTCTTAGAGTGTCCCATTTTGTCCAATTCCCACAAAATGTCATTGAATGAAGCTCTTGAGGAAATCTGCAGTTGTGAGCCCAGAGGTGCTCAGGTGCTTTCAAAGCAAATTACAGATGCCTCTTAGGAGTGGTGCTCAATACTTTAATTGTGGGATTTTCCTGGTAACAGTAACAAAACCCACTCCAGGCATCAGGTAGTAAAAGTACGTCACGCGAGAGCCCCTGCGCTGCAACTTCAGGTGCAAGTTTGGCCATGTTCACAGCCACTCTCTATTTTCAAGTCCCTCTTGAAAGATCTATTTCCTCCTTTTCTTAGTTCAACTTTGGAACAAAATCAAAACTTTCTTTTATTCTCTGGGTTCTCCCACGTAATTTTCTTTTTATCTCAGAAGTCAATTATATCAGTTAATCATAAAGAATCTGACAATATTATGTGATGTATGTGTGGGGCAATATATAAATGTCAAATCTTGTTGCTGCAGGCTAGAAGGGAAATGCTGCTTATGAAATATGTTTTAGGAGCTGAAAAGGCCAGAGTATTTCTGGGCTAGAGTTTACTAGCAACTTAAGCGCCCTTATCCCTGAAAGTCAGATGACACATAAGCTGAAATCAGAGTTGTGACATTTGCAATTATTTTCAAGCAAATACATGCGCCTTCAGGAATAACATTTAAAGAAAACAGAAACTTAGACAATAGACTTTTCTTTCCCTTTGCCTTTCAAATGTTTAGAACAGCAAAAACCATCTATTGCAGACACCCATGAGCCGTTAATAAACCAAACGAACAGCTGTGTGCTTTCGTCGTATCATGGGGAAAAAAATACATTAATTCCTTGTTATTGTCCAAGATGTTATTTGCTAAGGAAAACTCCATTTTAAAGGGCCAGGACAGAAGATTGTTCTCAAAGCTGGGATGAAGTCCTGTTACACTGATAGCGTCAAAGTCCCCTTCCTGCTCTTCTTACTGGAAGTCTGGTGAGTTCTCAGGAGGACTGGTTATTGGCAAATACCTCCTGATATGAATTTCCTTTCACTCTGTGTCACTGAATTTCATCCAATTCACCCATTCTGAAGGGAAAACATTGCCCCCTGAGTGGTCCTCTGGCCCTTTTCTATATTGAAAGCATTTCCCAGCATTGCCACCAGTACATTTTATAGGCAGACATATCCTTTTTGTACAACAGATATTAATGAAAGAAGAAATGGGATCATCATGCAGCAGGCAAGGAATATGGCAGGGAGATCAAAACCACTCTACTTAGAGCCCACGAACTAAAACCCAATCTTTGTTTTTAGTAGCACAACAATGTTGAACGTGAGGGCAAAGGCACGAGTGCTAATGGAACCGGGGAGCTCAAAAGTAGAAGAACGGCTTCCTCCAGTGATCTCAATAGAGTGAACCAGAGACACTTCATCCCAGAACTGCATGAAAACCAACTCATTGGGTCACAAGTTGAGTAGTAAGGATTTCTCATGAATTTTCAATTTGGAAAATATTATATGACTGGGAACAGAAAGAAAAGAAACAGAAGAAAACCACCTTCATGGAAGGGATAAAAATCAATGCACACTACTGCTGGCCCACTCCTCTGACCTCAATAAAGCACTAGCAAAGACATTTGAAGGAAGGAAAAGGGGGGGAAATGAGGTCTGCATTTTCTTTAACAGGAACTAATTTTCAAGATGATGTGTTAATATGACTGGACAAAACATCTGTCGCAGAATAGCATGGAAAATGTTGGTATATATTTTAAGCATCTTGCAGGAGCTCTCTTCTACTGCTGCAGATGCCCAGACCACCCAAAGCAAGCAGCTTCCACTGACGTGTAATAAAGCATGAAGAGGAAGTGACCCAGAGACAACACAGCCTCAAATGGTGTTTGCTACAGAACAGATTGCAGGGTAGTAGGGGAGAATAAAGAGAAAAATAATCAGGGTAGCAGAGCCTTTCTCTCCAGTAGCCGCTTTCTTGCCCGTGTCGCTTCCGATGCGGACAGCCCGAACCACTCGTGTTTTATTCCATCCACACTGGAAGATGTGAACTCTGACTCTAAAAGAGCTTACAGCACGATTGAAATCCACTCGATAAATCCTTTCTATCCCTCTACTTCATGAAAACAGGGGTGTTAATCCAGCGTCTGTGTGTCAGGTTCACACATTTTCCATGCCCCATTCCCACGGAAGATAAAACACACAATGTACTATGCATTTTGCTGTTTGTTACCACCAAACCTCAACCGAGTAAAATATTATCAGGGTAGGAGAGCAAAGGAACATCAGTTGTGAGCTAGTGATGAGCGTTAAATATCACAATCTCTGTAACTTTCTAGCCCTCAGCCAGTGCTCTACAGTGCCTGCCTTCACTATCTATAGCTACTGTATATTTCTTCAGTACCTTTCCCCTGCTGAAATACTTCTAGCTGCTCAGTGGAAATAAATCTGCACAGCGAGGAGGCCTTGCTGGGCTTCCCGGGGACGTAATGCCTCAGGTCTGACAATGACACTCGTGATGTCCTTTAAAAAGGAATGGCAGAAGATGCAGCAGACGATCATTGCACCGTTAGTACAAAGCGCCAAAAGCATAATTTTTAATCCTAAGCAATCATACAGCAATGGATAAATGTTTGGGGGGCTAGCACTTGTTTGAGATTAGGGAACTAATATATTACTTATGTCCGAGGGGAGAAAAGAAGCAAAAGCCAGAGGGAATTTTTTTTTAAGAAGTGTAACTGTTTTGGAATGGGTATTCTCAGCGTCCTTCTTTCTAAATTACAAATGTTTAGCCATTTCTTTGCACTTCACAGATGACAATTTTTTCAAAGGGAGTTTACAACTTTATTACTAGTAGTGTGTGAACTTGTTTCGTGTCAGCTCAAGGTCAGGTTTAAGGTAAGAGCAGACAGATGCAGGCAAATCAAATCTCTTGGGCGTTAGGGTGGTGCATTTCTCTGCCCTGTGACTGTCAGCAGCTGGGAAAAGGGTTCCCAACCACACTCATCGGGGCTGTTAATGTCCAGCAGCGTGGCCTGTAAAGAAAAATCACGCTAATTAGCGATGTGTGTTCCCGATGGAGTATTGAGAGGGGTGTTGGGCAAGTGGGGACTTGGCAGAGGCTGAATAGGGAGAAAGGAAAGAAAAAATGGAGTGGCTGAAGGGGTATGGGAGCTCTCGCTGTGTGGGTGGAGCTGTCAGGATGGCTAACAGGAGCCAAAGACCAGTAACCGCGTCCCTCTGCCCCAGGAGACAGCGGTGGTGAAGCAGGTCTTCTGGCTCGTGTCCAGAAAGGGAAGTGGGATCTCCACAGAATTGCTGGAGAACGACACATTTCGAGAAAATTCATTACCGTGGCCACTTCTCATTCCTTTCTCTTGTTAAAAATTACTGACAGTAGAAATAGTGGTCATAAAATATGGGTTATGTTACACACCTAATAACAGTCACAACATACGGGTTATGCTATGCACCTAAAAAAGAATCGTATGGCACTTATGTTTCCTGGCTCAGTACATTTTTGAAGGCCTCGGCCTCGGTGGTTGGACACAGGGATTGGTAGGAACTACCAAGATACCAAACTCCTGATCAATAGCTATTGGCAAACTTCCATAGAGGAAGAAGCTGTGCTTCCTATGAATCAATAAAAAAGACATAGAATTGCAGGGCTCTTCACCTTCATCCTGGAAACGTACACATAAAAAGGAGTTTAGGTGTTAAAATTTCTTAATTTCTTAACTTAATTTCCCAGCTATTGCTGTATCAATTACTTCAACACATTTTCAGTGGTTTTAGCTGGCTTTTATTTACAGCAACCTTACCAGCAACACGATCCAAATACTTGTTTAACTCCTAATATTTTTTTTTTTGTTGGCCTGGGTGGGTATGTGTTGCTCGTAAAAATCAATCTATACCAACCACTTTGAAACTACTGATCACCCAAGCATGGATCTAAGCTTGAGCATGGCTGACTTGGATTTGGGATTTGGGGTTTTTTTTTCATTTTATTTTATTTTACATTTGTGTGTGGTGGAATGGGGAGAAAAGAACAAAGACACCGTGGAGTTGCTTGTTAGCTGAAAAATACTTGCATTTTCCTTCTAGCACTGTAAGAAGGCATCTGGTGCCCCTCACAGCTTTGCTGTTCCCCTCCACTCGCTGAGGGCGACGCTCCTGTCCCTGAGACCAAGAGTTGAATCCAGACTCCTAGAGCTGAGGACGATCGGAATAACCCGCCAGTGGCTGATAACATGTCTAGGCCCAAGAGGCTAGAAAACAGACCTTAAAAAAAAAAAAAAAAAAAAAAAAACCTCATTAATTTTGTGTTGATGAAATGGAAATCAGCTGAGCTGTGAGAGAAGGAGAGGGAAGGGTTTGTCTGCCGGAGCACAACGGAGCCCAACAGAGGCTGAGGAAAAACGAGGGAAGACTTATGAGGAGAGGCTGAGGGACTTGGGTCTGTTTAGCCTGGAGAAGAGAAGGCTGAGGGGGGATCTGATCAAAGCTTATAAATACTTAAAGGGAGGGTGTCAGGAGGATGGGGCCAGTCTTTTTTCAGTGATGCCCAGGGACAGGACAAGAGGAAATGGGCACAAACGCAAATATAAGAAGTTCCCCCTAAACACGAGGAGGAACTTCTTTCCTGTGAGGGTGGCAGAGCCCTGGCAGAGGCTGCCCAGGGAGGTGATGGAGTCTCCTTCTCTGGAGACATTCAAACCCCACCTGGACATGTTCCTGTGGGACCTGCTCTGGGTGGACCTGCTGTGGCAGGGGGTTGGAGGAGATGATCTCCAGAGGTCCCTTCCAACTTGATTCTGTGATTCTGTGAAGACCATGGCTTGGGAACCAAGCTGATGGAGCTGCAAAAGCACACCAAAAGCAGGACAAATACCAAAGACCACAGCCCCAGAGACCTGAAACACTCGGCAGTCAGCACTGTCTTTGTAGTGTGAGTGCTCTCCTGCTCAGCCTGCCTCTGAAGGGCCCTGAGCAGAGAAGAAAGCCCCAGGTGCAGGACCCCTCCACTGTGCCGCTGCAGCGATCGCCGGAAGGTTCAGCCACACCAGGTCAGCTCCGAGAGGGTTTGTGCTGAGAGCCATCCGTGACCGCTGACCCCAGAAACCTACCCTTCTGTCTGCCCAAAGCTTTTCCTGCTAAGGTCCTCTGCAGTGCCACTAGCTCTTTGTGGACATTTAGGGAAGCCTATATTTAGGCTAGAGATCTTTTTGAAAGTGGCTCGCTCATTTGAAGGGTAAAGCTTTCTTTTGAGAGGGAGAAACCTTCGCAGGTCCTGATCCCTCTGTGTGCCCGATGGGTAGAGGTTTTTATTATCCTAAGTGCTCCTCTAAGGCAGGTTTATTTGGTTTTATGGAATGAAACTAATTAGTCATATCTTTTTCCAATACCAGCTACATTATTTCTGCAAAACTTAAACTGTACCAGCGCTTAGGATGGCTGCCAATCAAACGAGTGGTAAAAAGAAAGGACAAAAAGTATTTTTCCTGTGCCTTACTCTCCATTTTAATAGAAAACACAATCAGTGCTGCCATGTACAAGTATAATATTCCCCGGGTGAAGCAGCACTCTACTGCATCTACCTATTTATTGCTCAGTACATGAACATTGGCTCGGTGAGTGCTGCACAACAGTCGTTCAGCAGCGGCACAACATTGCCACCATGTGTCCTGCACTGAGAACTGGTGACTGTCAGTACAGTTCCCCTTCTTTTCCTGTTATTTTAGAGAAACAAGAAAAAAAGTAAAGGTAACTATATAACTTCTCCCCAACAAAATTGTGGACTTGGGTACAGGGAAACAGTGCCTGGAGCATTTTGGGACCCATACGTGATGCTCAGCAAACCCCACACTGATCTTCTAATCCCGTTTCCCGAACCACATGTGTGCTCTCAACCCTTTAATCTTTCTTGTCCATGAGGAAAAAAATCTTAGTTACTGACCTTTCTTCTCTCCCTTTGTCAGCCTTCCCTTAAACCCTGCCCATCATCCATTCGTCTCATAAGAGATTCAGTCCACCAGCAGCACACTTGGGATTCTCTTACTAGTCTGTTCTTGTCGGGCACAACTTGGGTTTGGAATGAATGATCCCAGGCCTAAGTGGAAAGTATATCAGAGTTGGGATTTTTTTCTAAAAACATTGCCTTTCATCAATATTTTCCTGCAACTGTCAAGTAGCATCTTTTCTAGAGTAACCCAATGGAAATCACATCCCAGGTACAGTGAGAATGACCATACGTAGAGTCACAGAATCATAGAATCATCGAATCATTCAGGTTGGAAAAGACCCTTGGGATCATCGAGTCCAACCATCTACCCCACTCTACAAAGTTACCATATCCCCCAACACCACATCTAAATGACTCTTCAACACATCCAGGGATGGTGACTCACCCCCTCCTTGGGCAGCCCATTCCAGGGTCTGACCACCCTTTCTGTGAAGAATTCTTTCCTAATGTTCAGTCTAAACCTACCCTGTTGGAGCTTGAAGCCATTCCCTCTCGTTCTGTCATTAATTACCTGTGAGAAGAGACCAGCCCCAACCTCTCTACAGTGTCCTTTCAAGTAGTTGTAGAGAGTGATGAGGTCTCCCCTCAGCCTCCTCTTCCTCATACCAAACAGTCCCAGCTCCTTCAGCCTCTCCTCATATGATTTATTTTCCAGCCCCTTCACCAGTTTCGTTGCCCTCCTCTGCACTCGCTCCAGCACCTCCAGATCTCTCTTGTGTTGAGGTGCCCAAAACTGGACACAACACTCCAGGTGTGGCCTCCCCAGTGCTGAGTACAGGGGCACAATCCCCTCCCTACTTCTGCTGGTCACACTATTTCTGATACAAGCCAGGATGCCATTGGCTTTTTTGACCACCCGGGCATACATGATTACCTTTAAGGCATCAGTGATGTTTTCAATCATCTTCGACACACTCTTCTGTCTTTCAGAGGGGTTGGGTCTTGGCTAATTGTGATGCGGATCCCAACAATAATGGAGTTCCCAAACCATCTATCTTTACCTTTCAACAAGATGAGAACGATTTTTTTTCCTCTTGATGAAGAAGGCCAAACATTAAAAATAGAACCTTAATGCAGTCAAAATACAGTAGTGTGAATGCATTGTGGTTTTGCTATTTTTCACTTGGGAGAACTACAAAAGTACATAAATGCGTGGCATTTGTGATGATATTTAAAAGAAAGAAAGCCATTTAAATGATGAAAAAGGGGGTTTTATGCATAATTCCTGTTTATGGGAAGGTAGAGGGCTACACTGGACCAACACTACCACAGACACAAAAAGCAAATACATGTTTGTACCAGGAGTGTGGAAAAAAAAATACATTTGCTTTCTCAGGTACATTTATTGAATGCAGTGAGTCACTTAAGCCTGATGGTCACAGCCACGGTAACTGAAGCTATTGTCCCCAGCTGGTCCAAGAGGCTGGCAGGTACCAGCCAGGACCAGGGAAGGGCAGGGGCTGAGCCCTTCACCGCTTTGGCTCCCCCAGTGAGCCACAAGCAGATTCAAAACCTGTCCTCGACAAAGTCAATATTTAGTGAATTAAGTGGTGTAAATTGCAGCACTCCACCTCATGCCAGGCAATGTCACACAGCCATTCTGGCTACTGGCTCCGCCATTCCGGTCAATACTAAACATTTTTACTGGTACACAAGCCTAGAGAGTGCATGTGACAACGCTCCTCGCATACTGATGTTTCCCAGCCCAATTCTGTCACAATTCAAAATGCTGGTTATTAAATCCAAGGCTTCTAATTAAATTAAATCTCTAAATAATGTAAAACTCGCTCGTTCAGAACGTACCAGTCCTGAGGTACAGCACTCACAGCGAGGATTCTGCCCCCCCTGACATTGACTTCTAGCACAGGTTCACCTTCACACTGCTGCCAGAAAGCTCCCTCTCCCATCTCGAGCTCTTCCCCTAACCATAGTCACTGGCTTCCTTTTATAAAAACCCTCACCAGTCGGCTCTTCTCCAAGAAACCAGACAGAACAGAGAGCGTGTAATGTGAGCATTGTTCCTCACTTGTACAGATTTTATTTGTCATTGCTTGTGGCCTTGGGATATTAGAAAAAACGTGTGATAATATTTTATCTGAGTTTAGAAAGCTACGGGTGAATTCATAAGAGAGATTCTCCGCTGGTGTATTCTCGCTTTTATTATTCAGCTCTTGGATGTTTGATTCCAAAACTCACCAGGAAAGACCCAGCAGACCCCAGTACGAAGAGCACGGTGCAGGTGAACACATTCCCAACAGGCGAGATCCATCAGGGGAAGTGACGTGATCCAGCCCTACCAGCTCAGCAAGACAACAAAACGTACATTATCAACAGAGACAAATCAACAAGATTGTTAAAATTATTTTCGTTCAACAATATAATGTAACATCATTATACAGAACACACATTACTTGTAAAAAAAAAAAAAAAGAAATAGAATGTGTTGTTTCTGGTTATATTTAGAACATTTGGATTAATACTGTCATTTAAAAATCCTATTCTCAGCAAACACAACAAATGTAATTGGTTTTGGCTAAGAGCTTGAGGCAAAAATTGGTGCTACTACAAATTCGGTATCAACAGTTCGTAGCTGCACAGGAATTTGAGGATCATCTGTCAGTAGATGACACACAGAATCACTTCCACTCCTCATTCCAGCCCAGGACCAACAGAAAATAGATCTGAATTCCAAATATTTCCAAAGCGGGTGCTGTCGGGGGGGGGGGGTTAGTTCCGTCCCCTCTGTGGGTACAGGCTCTGAAGTTTAGCTCAGATTTCTCCAAATTTTTGACCAGAGGAGACATTTCAGACTCTTCACCAAAACTGGCTTTTTGTTTACTCCATTTAGCCTCTCTTCTATATAAAAGGCCCTTAGTAGCTTTTATGTCACATGCTCTGCAGTGAACGGATAATTGCGTCAACCCAGCAAGAGCATGACTCACTAAGTGAGCAATATCCATTTTCAACAGGGCAAAAATATCGGTGTAGGCCCACTTAATTGTTCCATGATACAATTTAGCACTGCTATAGCATGTATTAAATTAATTAAAAGGCTTTCCTTCCCGTCAAAGGTATAATCAAGGCAATTTGCTTCCAAACATAATCAAGAAACTATGCAAGCAAAGCTTAGCAATATGAGCTATTTTTTCATGTGGAAAGTTAATTGATTTTCTATCATTTTTCCCCTCTGGGATTCAAATGAAGCTTTACAAAAGTTGTTGTTCTTTTATGTGTAATTGGTCCACTTGAACTTTTAGAGGTTACTTGAAACTAGGCCAGCAAAGTACTTTTTTTCTCCCCTTCTTCTGAGAGATTGTATCAACCATCATTTAAAAAAAAAAATAACCTAGAGGTCACAGAAAACTCCAGAGTGCTTAGAACAATTAACATTTAAAACAGAAAAACTTCACTGCGAGGTAGCAATCAGTTTCCTCTCCCACTGAATACATCAGCAAACATCTTTCTGAATGTTAATAAGATGGGGCTGGTTTGAAGAAACACACACTATGGTGTCCTCCGTGCTTGGCACCAGAAGTAAAATCCCATCTGGAAAAGAAAGGCCAGGGGAGGGGAACTGGAAAGTGAAGAGCTGAACGCTCAGCTCAACCAACAAGTGGTGCCCAGTCTGGGCACTGGTATTCCCCGTTAGCCGTTCCTTTGGGGAGGGCAGAAGGGTGAAGCAGCGTGATGTGGAGGCATGCTTTGGAACAGAAAATGAATAAAAATTGCATTCTCCCCTGGGGGAGCCCCTTGGTGAGCTGCAGCTCCCTGGAAGGACCCCCGGGGACCGGCAGCATCCCACAGGGACTGGCAGCATCCCACAGGAGCCGGCGGGGAGAGGCCCCGGGTTTGCCCCGTTGGTTCCCTCAGAGCCACGATGGGGTGGGAGCACCCAGAGAGGTTCACAGCCACCAAAGGACAGACCACTTTGAAGGTGATTGGTTGAAACTAGTTTTGTTAGGAATCGTTTCAACCGGCAGCACCTCCCCGATCTGGGTAATGCAAACGCTTCGTAAAAACGTGGGCTGAACTCAACACACGTCTATTCAAATTTACAAGTGGCCAACCAAAGGGTTTCAGTGGCCTCGTCAGCTCCCAGTAAGGAGAAGAGTCCCTCTTCCTGCTGAAAAAGGTAGCAGTGCCATACCCTGTTCTCTGTATATCACCTTATATTATATTGATTGCTGTATAACGTTACCATTAAGACCAATAAAGTCAAGGAGAAAAAACAGTAAAAGAAGCATGCCCTGCAAATACAAATTTGACAGTGGTTTTGGGTTCTGGAAAAAATTAACCTCACATACGCCAAGGCAAGTTAAAATGTGATGTCATTTACTTTGGCAAAGAGATGGAGGCTGAGCTGAGCCATGAAGTTATGAGCCACAGATCTACTCACAGACAAAGGGTTTCTCAAAGCCCTAATGTGGTTCTGATCAAACATTCCACTTCAAAATTCTCATCTCTAAATTAAGCTGCTTTTTTAAGAGCAGGGGAGGAAAAAAAAGCCTTTGTCCTATCTTCAGTGTGCAACTGTAATGCAACCAGACTGTTCAGGAAAGCAGAATATTTAAGTAATACATCATTTCTCATTTTTGCAAATGCCAGCAGTGATGCTGGGTGTGTGGGTCACCAGCCCGTGGACAAACCAAGGGTCTGCAGAGATGCTTTGGAACTACAACAGCCAGGCAGAACATGCATCACTACGACGGAACCATCCCTTTTTCCATCATCAGAGTTGGAATCCCAAGTTGATAACAATTTTAACTAGCAAAATTCTTCACACGTCAACCATTCATTCTCACATACTTTAGTCTCAGAGGGAAAATATTAATCAAATCCAGCTCTGGGTTGATCCAGTATTTTGTTCCTACAGCATATTCTCCAATGCTTTTTTTTTTTTCAGTTTTCTTTTAATTGACCTTAGAAAATCAGCTCCACTCACTTCCCTCGGGGCACTTGTACACTCCAGTATATCTGAATTTCAGCAAGTTGTTTTCCCTAAATTTAACATTACTTCATTTTATTTCATTCTTACTTCCATAATTTCTGTTCAGAGCACTCCAAGTTATGCTTTTTCAGAATCGCCTTTGAAGGATGACTTTGATCTGTTGGTTCTGGGGCAGCAAGTGAAAAGCATCAACAGAATATACATTTCACAACGTACATTCCCCAAAATTTTGGGGAGTAGAGGATTGCAAGCAGGACCAGATGAATGCTCATCTGAATATTTATGATCAGAGTCCCGCTCTGACGATTAGTAAATGCTCTCAGTCGCAAGCACCTTGTAAAACACAGCCTGGAATGAATAATATTCCCCGTGGAAGGGTTGCCAACTGGATTGGGATCGCTCGTTTGCCGGCACATCCATCCCTGTGGGTGTGGGGTGGGGAGGGGTGTTGCTCAGCCAGCTCTTCTGACAACCAAGATCCTCACACAAACATTGAAAAAGAATCAAAAGCAAGACATCAAACACCGTGTTCAGAGCACGGACAATGTTTGGCTGCTCGGCCAACCTCCCTTCCCACCAGCTCCCTCCGTCCTGCTCTCAGCAGAGAGATATCCACCGGGCCATTCTTTTCTGTACAGTTCAGCTGATTGATGTTCACGAACGACAAATAAACCTGTGGAATTCAGGAAGGGTTTCGCAACTGGAAACAAAGAGCCTTAAACGGATCACGATTTTGTTGGGGGAAATGCAGTCTGGGTTGTGAAATATGTGAGGCACCAGAACCCTCGGTGGGCAGAGGAGCCGGGGTGTAAGCAGCTGACTTAAACAAAGACAATTTGGAATTAAATTTTCATTCAGGAAGCAGGCTGACTGTAATTTGTATTTTCCTGATTGTTTTCGAAAGCTTTGCAAATGCTAGGCTTGTGCAGGAGAGGCTAACGGAGCTTTGATGTTCCCTGGCCCAGACACCAGCCTTCCATCTTCTTTAACATTTTATCCAGCATGAAATGAGCTCACGGGAATAACATAGTGTCTTGTCAAGTCTGGGAAAGCTAGTTGCAAATCTGACATAGGAAAGAAGACAAAAAAAATCACAAAAATAAGGAAAAGAGGGTGAAAAAATGCATTTTGAAATTTCTCTCTCAAAGAACCAGTGGGCAATCTGCAGCAGGTCTGAACGGCAGAGTCATTCAAACTAATCAGCAGCATTTGGCCTCTAGCTGAGTTAGTCTGAGGAGCATGAGCAACACAACAAATGGCACTGGGGGGCATCAGGAAGAGTGTGACCAGCAGGCGGAGAGAAGTCATCCTGCCCCTCTGCTCTGCCCTGGGGAGGCCCCATCTGGAGCACTGGGTCCAGTTCTGGGCTCCCCAGTTCCAGAAGGACAGGGAACTGCTGGAGAGGGGACAGCAGAGGGCTACAAAG
>JAHREE010000316.1:73329-104364 GCA_033628505.1 Tringa tobata | reverse complement strand
GGACATGGACAGGCTGGAGAGGTGGGCCCATGCAAAACCCATGAAGTTCAACCAGGCCAAGTGCAAGGTCCTGCACTTGAGTTGGGACAGTCCTCGTCATCAATACAGGCTGGGGGATGATGTGAGAGAGCAGCCCTGCGGAAAAGTACTGGGGGTGTTCGTGGATGACAAGCTGGACATGAGCTGGCAACATACACTGGCAGCCCAGAGAGCCAACCCCATCCTGGGCTGCATCAAAACCAGCGTGGCCAGCAGGGCGAGAAAGGTGATTCTGCCCCTCTGCTCCGCTCTGGGGAGACCCCACCTGGAGCACTGTGTCCAGCTCTGGAGTCCTCAGCACAGGAAGGACATGGACCTGTTGGAACGGGTCCAGAGGAGGGCATGAAGATGATCAGAGGGATGGAGCACCTCCCTTAGGAAGACAGGCTGAGAGAGCTGGGGTTGCTCAGCCTGGAGAAGAGAAGGCTCCAGAGAGACCTTAGAGCCCCTTCCAGTCCCTAAAGGGGGTCAACAGGAAAGCTGGGGAGGGACTGTTTGCAAGGGCTTGTAGCGACTGGAGGAGGGAAAATGGTTTTAAACCAGAGCAATGTAGGTTTAGGTTAGACATTACGAAGAAGTTCTTTACACTGAGGGTGGTGAGACACCAGAACAGGTTGCCCAGAGAGGTGGTGGAGGCCCCATCGCTGGAGACACTCAAGGTCAGGGTGGATGAGGCTCCGAGCAACCTGATCTAAAGATGTCCCTGCTTGTGCAGGGGGGTTGGACTAGATGGCCTTTAAAGGTCCCTTCCAACCCAACACATTCTATGATTTTGTGGAGCCCTGCCCCAACCCTTGGCATCACTTTCTCATTGCACGTCTTCAGGAGTATCGCATTCACGACAGCCGTAACACAAACCTCGGCTGGGCAGAGGGGAACAGCCCCACTCAGCTAAATCATTCAGGAGGCTGGAGCGGGCATGGAGTCCCAGCACAGGGCTGCTGGTCCGGCTTCTCTGGTCAGCATCACCGAATTGTCTTGCAGTCTTGGAATAGGCTGCCCAGGGAGGGGGTTGAGTCACCATCCCTGGATGTGTTTAAGAGACGATTAGATGTGGTGCTGAGGGATATGGTGTAGGGGAGGACTTTGTAGAGTAGGGTAGATGGTTGGACTTGATGATCCCAAGGGTCTCTTCCAACCTAGATGACTCTATGATTCTATAATCACTAACTGAGAGAGCCCTCCATTGTAAGAAAGTGTATGTTTTTACAACAGATGTCAGATCTTTTTAAAAACAATTCCAAAATAAAGCAAAGTCCATCTCTAATCCTTGCCAAGATCCAGAAGGAAAAAAAAAAAAAAATCCAAAGCCAAACATTAAAGGAGGTGGGAATCTTTGGTAGTTCTGTGTGTAATCAAGTTTCCTGTTTGGAAGAGGACATTTGAAAATGTATGTGGTATTTTTGCTAAAGCAAAAAGCAATGTTCTAAGCACACACCACCACCGAAACTCCATAATGCCCTGTATAAATTAGTAACCGAACAGTTAAAGATGTTTTTTTACATTTCATTTTCATTGGCTCTGCATTTAAATATTTTCCCATAATGATAATGGGTGACAAACATAGCTTTATATTCAGTAAAGTTAAATCAGGAATTGATTTGGCTCCATATTCTTTCCGCCAAGACTGTAAATACCAGGGCCCTGTCTGCTCTGTATGAATATAAATGGCCTCAGTGGAGTTCTGCCAGTTTGTAACTGCAGAAAATCAAGGCCAGAGCATCAAAGGGTCTTTTCCATAAAAGCAGGGATTTGTTTCCATGCCATCTTCTTCAAAAGGTTCTGAATTATCTGGTGAGCACTCTCCATACTAAAATTATTTTCTTTCAGTGGCACTGTGTGTATACAAGTGTATATAATGATACTTTTGTGCATTAATAGAAATATATTTAGAACCATAATAATGTCTGAGTCAGATTTGACTGCCTCTCTTTTCATTTCTTCAATTTTTATCTTATTCTTTCACAAGCATTATCTCAGCAAATAATTGATCTTCCTTTTACACCCACAAGGAGTAACTCTGAGCATTGCACCACAGCCAGCCAAGGAAACAACCCGTCAGATTCCGGCCCCAGCAGAAGTGCCGCTGAACTTCCCATAAAACTCCAGGAGTTTCTCCCCATAACTCGGGATCCACCAAGACTGTGGAACGAAACAGTCAATATCCTTCTGGCAAGACCTAACTAAGCAACAAGTTTCACAGAACCACAGAATCCCATGGGGTTGGAAGGGACCTCTGGAGATCATCTAGTCCAAGCCCCTGCCAGAGCAGGTCCACCCAGAGCAGGTCCCACAGGAACGTGTCCAGGTGGGGTTTGAATGTCTCCAGAGAAGGAGACTCCACCACCTCCCTGGGCAGCCTCTTCCAGGGCTCTGCCACCCTCACAGCAAAGAAGTTCCTCCTCGTGTTTAGGTGGAACTTCTTACGCTCAAGTTTGTGCCCATTTCCTCTTGTCCCAAGTTTAATACAGATAAGCCCACTGACTGATACAGCTGCCTATCTCTCTTGCACTTTAGACATCAAGGAAGTCACAAATACAAAGGCATCAGAGAGACGCATCGCAGAGTTCTGCACTTCCATCAGGCTCACACCACATCAGAGATTTTGCAGTCAAAATCCTAGTCATTGTGGAAAGGAGACAATCCCGTTCCCTGCTGCAGGAGCCCCAAGTTGATTCCAAGCAGTATTCAAAGTTTCCTGTTCCATGGGTGAGTTTTGCCTTTAATTCCTTTGGAAAACAAAAGAAGTGTTTAGAAAAGACTGTAAATAGAAAAGGGTAACGTCCCTCACTAACCCCGGCTGAAAATATTAAATATTGAAGAGAATACCAGCTACAAGAGGAAAAGATATATATTATTCAGACTCTAAAACACCTCACAAACACTGAAACAATTCCAGGTAACTAACTCCATGTACATGTATAAAATTTAACACGCACGGGAAGTATGCTCTTAAAAATGACAACCTGGTACCAGAGAAGAGAAAAATATGCCTCCTCTTTGAAGGATAATCAAATGAAAGCCACAAGCCAAGCCAGGAACAACCACAGGGGCAGGCCAAGAAAGTGTCACGTTCAGAAAATGTAGCCAACGTTGCCTAATCTCCACTGCGAGACCATCTCTGTTAACAAAGAGCAAAAATCTAACTGATGAGTGGTGTAAACGTAAGTGAATCATCCCCACTTCTCCGTGTAAGATGGATGTCACTAAAGAGTTCCAATTGTGTCGGGTATTCTGCAGCAAAGTGTTTCTTTCGTATCAAAGGGAACCATGTAACAGCTATGCTGAATGACACTTGTGGAGCATAACAGGAACTCTGAACGTTTGCTAAGAGAATCACCTGCCTGGGAGAGAAGACGCTGAATGGTTGGATGTATCCCCAACGTGCAGGGAAAAATTGATAACGAAATGAATAGAAAACGCACTTACAGATTCCAGAGCTGATTTGGCCCGAAGATCATTATGAACCCCTGGACCATCTTTCTCATTGACTCCACTGGCAACAGGATTCCAACAGGACGGATCTACAGCTTGTGCGTCTCATATCCTTCTAAAAAAAACACACCAAAAAGTGTTGAATTCATCCTTTCACAAGCCCACTGAAGTCCACCTTTATTGACATTTGATTCTTTGTCCGCAGTTAGCAAGCTCCCCACACAGAGGTCTCCTAGACTAAAGGTTCCTTACTTTCTCTTCGCTATACACACATACGTTCATGAGGTTGTCTCCCTCATTTTCCTGTTGAGGCTTTTAAAGGCTGACCTTGCTATCTTTGTACAGCAATTCTCAGTTTCTTCCTCCCAGATTTGCTGGTGGAGCTCTTCCACAACTTACTTTTTATCCCTCACATTTATACACGTTATCTGTGTCCTCCAGTCCTCCAGAAAAAGAAGAATTGATAAAGATATCTGCTCAGGCCAGCTCAGGCATCCTTTTGATGTAGACATTAATAATATATTTCTCATTATCTTCTACCAGCAAGGTTCTATACAGACCAGTTTTGCTATACAATATACTTGTAGTTTTATATCACTCTCCTTAAACATCTTGCCTGAGACCACTTGCTTTTCCATTTTTTGTTAATTCCACTCTTAAATTATATCCCCCCAATTGAGGTAAATACCATTCCTCAAAACAAATGCTGTTAGATTTCAGCGGTGTGTGATTATGGTCTACAAAATTACTGATCCAGAAAATTTCCTTTGGAGCATCAAAGCACCTTTCTTTGCTTTCATAAATTGCTGCCAATGGAGCAGCCAACCAGCCACAGGGATTTCATCCAGAGCCTTTAAACAAGTTGTGGTTCCATCCCAGGCACCTTTCCCACATTCATCATGTTAATCACCCACCTCAGACATAAGGGACATAGGCCAAGGGCAAAACGTTGGTCAATAAACTTTAGCTCATGCAGTTATACCAGAAAAAGACCAGTAACACAATCCAGTGCTGTGATGTTAAACTGACCCGGTTTGAAGGGAAACAGAACCAACTTTCTGCTCAGTAATTTTACATCTTGGCTAAGCCTCTTCTAACTCTCTGAAATTAACAGCATATTGTGGAGAAAACTGCTCCTTCTCAGAGTGATCAGACCAATGTTTGTGCTCCATGCCAAGGAATGGTGAGCAGAGAGGCCCTTGCTTATCCTTATTGCTATAACAACCACGGGCAGCCAGTTTCCTGATTTGCCCCATTACAGGGGCAGAAATGGAAAAGCCTGGAGGGGTCCCACCTGTGGGGAGGAGGGGACAGGAGAGGTGACCCCAAACTGACCAACAGGCTGTTCCATCCCACGCTCAGTATGAAAGCTGAGGGATCCAAGGGTCAGCTCTTCCTTCGATGGCCGATGTCCGAGGAGGACCCTGTCACTTCATCTGCCTTTGATCCCCATCCCTGTGTTCCTGACTCCAGAGCTGGAACCCAGTTCCCATCCGTGGTGGAGTCCAGTCCGGGACTTCCCCAGTGCCTGCTGGTGATGGGACTGTCATCCTGGGAGCTTGAGACCGTTTTGTATATATTTTATCTATTTCATTATTTCCTTTTTTTATTTTAATATTAATTCTTCATTAAAGTAGTTTAGTTCATTCTAAACTTCTAAATCTCCTTATCTCTTCCTCTTTTAGCAAGGAGGGGGGAAGGGCCATCTGTCAGTCTGGTCTTGGTCAATTTGGCTGAAACCGTGACATAAACCAAGCCCCAATAGCAAAGCTTCTGCAGTAAGCTGAAAAAAAGATGAATTCTTAACACCTCACAGCAAAAGTACATCCTACCTGGTGTCAGAGATGCACACTCCTCTCCCACCCGTTTACCTGAGCTGTACTCAGCTCCGGAGCTTGCAGTGCTGCAGTAATGCCGAGTGTAAGCCGTGCATTTGGAAACATCTCCTGCAAAAAATGTCAAATCTGACAGCCCTTCAATGCCAATCCCTTTAATGGGTGAGATCACTGTTTTTCCTCTGCGTGGAAGGCTGCTTGTAGCAGTTCATGTTTTAATTGTCAGGAATTGCATCACATCGATTTTGATCAACTCAAAAAGTTTATTGGAAACAGGAATATTTATTTCTCTGCAGAACTGGAGTAACCCAAAAGACACAGAAAATAATCCAACATTCCCAGATTTATTCACTCGCATAACTCCGTATATTTAACTCTTATAATGATAGGGAAAGGGTTTATAGACTGATTTGTCAGCTGCAAAAAGCACTTATTTGCACTACTGAAAGAACTAGGTAAAAAACAGCTTTAGATTTGGCTTTGTGCTACTCAGGAACTGAGCCAGTTCCAAATCTAAGCCAGAGTATCCACAGTGCTATCCTGAATTCCACCAGCTTGTTTTGGTCCTATGGAGTGGTTACTCCAGCATATCGAGCCTGGGCCAACACAGGATTCACCGCGCCCGAGGGTTTTCCTACAGAAGGGAATTTATGACTGTCATTTGAGACATCCTTCCAACTGCTTCATACCACCTGGAAACCAACAAAGTAGCTGAATACTTGGGCCTAAAAATATTTAAGGTCACTGGTCTATAGTAAAAATCCCACTGGGTTTAGGGACAAATACAGACATCGTTAGCCAACCTTAACGCCTAAAGCAAATCAGCGTACAGACATATAGAGAGGATGGAAATACCTCCTCTCTGGATGAAGGGCTACCATATAAGCAACTCTGGGCAAAACCATCTTCCTACTCCATGTTTTCCTTAGGATGAGGAGGAGGTTTGGGGAAGGGCAACCTCTGGCTCCAAGGCACCTTGGTAGAAGAAACAGCTAAATCTCCAGGAGGTCATTTACTGGCCACAGAGATAAGAACACTAAATAAAGGTACAATGAAGAGCCAGATTCACCCAATAAAAATGTTATTTCAACAGCACCGCACAAAATGCCTTTGACTTGGCCTTCAGCTCATGCTGACGTGACATATGTCCCCGTTTTCTTCTCTTCAGACAGCCCCATAATGGCCTTCAGCTCAGCTTCAGAGAACTTAGGGGTCAGTGCCACATTGTCATAATCAAATTCTTCATCAAGTGAGAACGGTTGAACATCATCCCCTAGTAGCTGCAATGAGGAAAAAGAGACACATAAATAATATTGCTGCAAGTGATGATAAGGAAGCTCAAAATATAAACTTCTAATTAATATTTAATTAAACTATTTTTTTCCTGACTCTAGCACTCTCAGCTGATTAAGCTCTTTTTAAGTAAAAGAATAAATTCAATTATTCAATTTGACCTAATTTAAGCCATTTAATGTGCCCCATTTGTACTGTATCTGAATTAGTATCATTAGCTAATTTTGCTCAAGGCAAGGCACACATCTATTGCATTCCTGCCACTTGTAGCAGTGGGGCTGTGGGGATAGGGACAAGTTATGTACAGCTGTGTTAAATTTCAAAGACAGATTCCGTATCCTTAAAATTTGGGGTAGTATCACATAAAGCTTCAGTGTACATGCTGATCTGATACTAATGCCACATGCTTCCCAGAATAGTTTCAGCAAAGGAAATGCCTGGAATGAGCAACATGACACATAACCAATTTTCAGACTCTACCAATTTCTTTTCAGAGGTATGCAGTTGGCTGGTCTGGATTTCTTGCATGATGACTCTTACTGGATTTTACAATATTTCTTTTGTTGACATAGTGTACAGCATTTCTGTATTGTTTTCATTGAAATATCTTAGAATAAATGCTCTGCCTACAGAATAAAATAATGAAAACAAATAACCACGGTAGGCAGCGTGCTGATGGCGAGCTGCAGAGAGCCATGACACAAAAGGTTTATGGTAAGCAGTTAGACAAAATTAATTACAAAGCTACACAGCTACACCTTCACTGCCCAAACTGTACAGGAATGCTCTCTGTCCTTTGAGAAGTTAATATAAGATATCTAGAAATTTCAAACATCCCAAATAGCACAACTCCTCAAGGACTCTGTGTTTCAAAGTTTTAAGTACTTGAGCACCAAATCAGCAAAACCTTTAAATATACGGTTATTTTTTTAAACTTCTGATGAATCCTCGGTGAAGCCAATGAGTACTGAGGTGTTTGAAGATAGGAATACAGTTACTTGTTTTGCTGAAAGGGAGGAAGAACACAGCACATCATGGTCACTGCTCAGTTTAGAAGGCACAGTACCCCATGCGGTTTCTGGTAACGTGTTGCAAGAAGCTGTACTGACACAGCTAATGCCATCTGACAACAGCGGCAAGTATCATGCAAGTATCTCACACCTTCTATTACACCTTCTATTATACACCTTCTATTAATAAACTGTAATATATTCCCTGATTGATCAGGAAATATTTTTGCTGGTTTAGTATAATTTTATTAATCATCCGTATTGCTTAATGTTCTAGGGCCTGCAGCATATAAATCATCTTGGATGCAGGCCTGTAGAGCATGGGCTTTTATAAATGAGGAAAACAAAGTTTGTAGATAGAGCTGCTCTAGAAAATGGTATTCATTCTGCATGTAAAGATTATCATGCTTATGTCCATAGACCATCCCAGGTGAGCCATCATTAACTTTGATAAATAGCCCATTCGAGAAATATATTTACATGAGACTCTTTGCCTGAGACAAAGCCTGCCCATAAGGTCTCTTTCCCATCAAGGCTAAGGTCAGCTCCTTGACCTCCTCACCATACTCATGTCCACTTTCACCTTTTCCACAGGCAAAGCCTCCTAAAATTCCATGCCAGTAAGGGTACCAGCAACTGAGGTTATTACCTGTCTCTCCTTAGCAGAAATACAAAGCACTCCTCTAAAACATGAGGCAAGGTGCAAATATTTTTCATGTAGTTTAGTTGTAACAATATGTGTTACCACATCTATAGATAACGAAGCTAATGAGTTTAAATTACAGTGAGCCTTCATAGGGATTCTACAAAAACAAATCTATTCTTCCTCTGCCAACATAGCTACAGACATCAAACACGCACTCACTGTGCCCCAGTGTCGACCACGTCATTCCAGGAACATTTTCTGCACGTGCAGAATAAAACGGGGAAAACTTTTGTTTGAAAAACCTGACCCAAAAATGCCAACTGAAATTAGATGCCAAAGTAGGACATACCCAACTTCACCGTTAAAAATTTTGCTGTTACCCACTCACTGCACATTTGAAAAGTTTATTCACATTGCGTATTTATGAGTGCGCTTCAGCTCTCAAAGAAGTACTCAAAACACTAGAGATTCTTTTTTTGCTTCCTCTCCCAAGAAGCCGTTCGCTTCAACATTTCACGCAGACAAGCAATCTAAAAATTTTATATTGCAAACTGCAATTTTGATCTATTTCGAAAGGAAGACATTTTGCAATAGAACACTAACTCCTCTGAGCTGATCAAGTTATTATCTTGTTATTTTTGCCTAAGGAGCTGAGAGAAATATGTGAATTTCAGGTGTCTAATTTAACATCTAATTGAAATCTTTTTGAGAGCTCTCTGGGAATAGAATTTTGCTCTATTAGAAAACTGCCAGTTTGCTTAAGAATGCTCCTGTGATTCACTCTCTGAAGAAAAAATCACTTTCATTTACAGTTCCTGCATGTCCAAATTAGATGGGAAAAGAATGTATTGTTCATATTAATAACTGAAGTATTTTGCTAGAGGCTGTTTTACAAAGTAATGTTGTAAATAAAATACCTCAAAGTTGAGACTCTCCAAATCTATTAATAATTGGCAGCTCCGTTCTTTTTATTAATCTGTGTGGAGTTATAGATGAACAGCTTGTCTCTGATCTTCTAAAACCTTTATTTCTGTGTAATGGCACTCTATGATTCACTTGTTCAAATTATGTAAAGGATGCACATACACTCACCAATGATTTGATTGCATACCCAAGGGAAAACTTACTAATTTGATAACAATAAGTAAAAGGGTGGGGGGAGAGGCATGTATCCTATTATTTCATATAAGCTTAATACATACTGGGGCACTTGGGAGAGAAAAAAAAAAGTTTATCTTGAGCTCGGGACACTGGGTTTGGAGTCGATAAATCTTGACCAGTCTTCCACTTCTGCTTCATCATTCTGGACAAGTCATTCAATCTCTGTGTCTTTACCGGCCTCTGTAACCCTTCCATCTTCTTTCATTTAGTCAATCCTCTCTTTAAGTTCTTCCTGTTTTTTTAAGCAGAGCACTTCCCAGAAGCAAACCTCAGTTGACCCCTATTAGTAAAACCTTAAACCGAAGGAACTCAGCGGAAGCTGTATTTTAGGTTACAGATGCTGCCATTCCCTAGCTACAGATAAAATGCTAGGCGCAGTAAATACTTTTTTGAATGCTCAAACTAAAGACAAACAATGGAGAAGAGAAGGGTAGAATTCATCTTGCCTAATCTCAGCCATATAAAAATTAAGCTTCTAGATTAAGGTAGGCAATTAGCCAAAAAAGACCAAGGCTGAGAGTCAGCCTGTGGACAGAAACTATGTGTCTTCAGACACATGCCTACAGCAAGTGGGATGAATTACATTCTGGAGGTGCTCGTCTCCCCCTCTTGATGAGAGAAGGACTAAATTAGACTAAATTTAAAGCTAAAGTTAGATGAGATGAACCCCACTTTGAATGCATGCTTATAGTCAGTGAATAGAAAATACGCACTGAAGTGCACTCATATGTATGCAGGGGGAAAATAAGAACACATAAAGACCCTAGGAAGCAGAGATTGGAACATAATGTTAGAAAAAAAAAGAAAACCGATGATGTCTTTTATGAAAAAAAGTATTAAGGAGAAATAAAAAAGAGAATAAGTATCTGGGTAGGGAAGGTAAATGTTTTACAATAACGTACTTCAACCATGGAGTGAATGTTGTTTCAATTTGCAGTGGCCTGTGGGAGGTCATGGATGCTGCCATGTCAGTACTGAAATCCAGGAATATATTTATGTCTAAAACCAAGAAGAAAGATGAAGCAGCATTGGTAGACAACACAACTAATTTGCTGTGTCATTCGCTAAGTCTCTTCCTAACAGCTTTTGACAGGAAAACATTTTCAGGGAGACAAGTTGTCCTCTAACGATTAGCCAAGTTATACGTTGGGTCTTAGCAGAGCTTCTTTTTCTAAACTTTCCCCAGCAATATATCTTCAGAGATATGTACCTTCCCCTAAAGTCCTCCACAAATATGTCCATAGCATAGACATTTGACATCATACATTGCACTATTTCTTTTTCACAGAATCATAGAATGGTTTGGGTTGGAAGGGACATTAAAGATCATCGAGTTCCACCCCCCTGCCCTGGGCAGGGACACCTCCCACCAGACCACGTTGCTCCAAGCCCCCTCCAACCTGGCCTTGAACCCCTCCAGGGATGGGGCAGCCACAGCTTCTCTGGGCAACCTGGGCCAGGCTCTCACCACCCTCACACCAAAGAAGTTCTTCCCCAGATCTCATCTCAATCTCCCCTCTTTCAGTTTAAAACTCTTCCCTCTCATCCTATGGCTCCCCTCCCTGATCAAGAATCCCTCCCCATCTCTCCTGTAGCCCCCTCTAGGTATTGGAAGGCCGCTCTAAGGTCTCCTGGAGCCTTCTCTTCTATTCATAGGGAACTTCTATTCATGGGGAGTAGTTTTCCATTCTCTATGAATACCAATGAGGCAGCCACATTCTGTTGTCCAACCCTAACAGATTTGTTTTGGTGGGTGGAGAACAGACTCATTTCAAAGCAGGGATGCCTCCAGGAGGGCAGACTTTGGCCTGTTCAGAAGCCTGGTTGCGAGTCCCTTGGGAGGCAGTCTGAAGGGCAAAGGAGTCCAAGAAGGCTGGACATTCTTCAAGAAGGAAGTCTTAAAGGCACAGGAGCAGGCTGTCCCCATTGCTGAAAGATGAGCCGACAGGGAAGAAGACCAGCCTGTCTGAACAGAGAGCTCTGGCTGGAAATTAATCTGGCTACTGCAGTAAAAGACAATAAAAGATGTTTCTATAAATGCATTAATAATAAAAGGCAGACTAAGGAGAATCTCCATCTTTTATTGAATCCTGGGGGGAAATAGTGACAAAGGACGAGGAAAAGGCTGAGGTACTTAATGCCTTCTTTGCTTCAGTCTTTAATAGTAAGATCCGTTGTTCTTGGGGTACCCAGCACCGTGAGCTGGAAGACAGGGAAGGGGAGAAGGATGAAGCATCCATAACCCAAGGGAAAATGGTTAGCTACACCACTTAGACATGGTTAGCCACACCATCTACACACAAACAAGTCTACTGGGCCAAGGATACCGAGGGAGCTGGCAGAAGTGCTCACCAAGCCACTTTCCATCATTTACCAGCAGTCCTCACAAAGTAGGGAGGTCCCTGTTGACTGGAGGTTTGCAAATGTGACACCCATCCACAGGAAGAGCTGGCAGGATGATCCGGGGACCTCCAAGCCTGTCGGTCTGACCTCGGTGCCTGGGAAGGTCATGGAACAGATCACCCCGAGTGCCGTGATGTGGGGCATGAAGGACACCCAGGCTATCAGGCCCAGTCAGCACGGGTTCATGAAAGGCAGGTCCTGTTTGACAAACCTGATCTCCTTCTATGATAAGATGACCTACAAAGTGGATGAGGGATAGGCTGTGGATGTTGTTTACCTGGACTTCAGTAAAGCCTTTGTCACTGTTTGCCACAGCATTCTCCTGGAGAAACTGGCTGTTCACCACAAGGCCTACTCTTCATTGGGTAAAAAACTGGCTGGAAGCCGGGCCCAGAGAGTGGTGGGGAATGGAGTCAAATCCTGTTGGTGGTCAGTCACGAGTGGTGTCCCCCCAGGGTTTGGTATTGGGGCCAGTCCTCTTTAATATCTTTATCAATGATCTGGACCAGGGGATCCAGTGCATGCTCAGCAGGCTTGCAGATGACACCACGTTGGGTGGGAGTGTTGATCTCCTGGAGGGTAGAAAGGCTTTACAGAGGCATCTGGACAGGTTGGATCGATGGGCTGATCGATGCCAATGGAATGAGGTTCAACAAGGCCAAGTGCCAGGTCCTGCATTTTGGTCACAACAACCCCAGGCAGCGCTACAGGCTGGGGGCAGAGTGGCTGGAGCTGCCCAGCAGAAAAGGACCTGGGGATGTTGGTGGACAGCCAGCTGAACAGGAGCCAGCAGTGTGCCCAGGTGGCCAAGAAGGCCACCAGCATCCTGGCCTGTGTCAGGAACAGTGTGGCCAGCAGAAGCAGGGCAGTGATGGTGCCTCTGGACTGGGCACTGGTGAGGCCTCACTTCAAGGGCTGTGGTCAGCTCTGGGCCCCTCACTACAAGAAGGACATTGAGCTGCTGGAGCGTGTCCAGAGGAGAGCCACCAAGCTGGTGAGGGGTCTGGAGAACAAGTCACACGAGGAGAGGCTGAGGGAAGTGGGCATGTTTAGTTTGGAGAAGAGGAGGCTGAGGGGAGACCTTCTCGCTCTCTCCAACTCCCTGAAAGGAGGGTGTAGCCAGGGGGGGTCGGTCTCTTCTCCCAAGGAACAGGCCATGGGACAAGAGGAAACGGCCACAAATTGCGCCAGGGGAGGTTCAGATTGGAGATTAGGAAATATTTTTATACTGAAAGGGTTATTAATCCTTGGAATGGGCTGCCCAGGGAAGTGGTTGAGGCACCATCCCTGGAGGAATTAAAAAGATGTGTAGACATAGTGCTGAGGGACATGGTTTAGCGGTGGACTTGGCAGCGTTAGGTTCACAGTTAACTTGATGGTCTTTAAGGTCTTTTCCAACCTAAATGATTCTATGATTCTATTCCAGGGAAAATCTTTTTCTGTTTCTAAATGAGTCCTGCCATAAGCAGTGCAAGACTTAATTTTCAAGGTAATGGATGATTTGAAGCACTGAGGGATTCTGAAGTAGGCCTGTTCAGTCTTGACTATTCTAAATATCAGGCCACAGTTATATTATCTAAACGAAGGCACAAATATGTCTATAATTTAGAGGAAAGACTGCCTTCATCTTGAGTAGCCTGGCACCAACCAAACAGTTGTGAAAATCATAAGTCTTTCCTCTTGAAAAATGCAGCAAAAAAACCCCAACCTTAACCAATATAATAATACCCCATTTCTCTTTCATAACCCAACTTTTCCTCAAATGTAAATGAATTTTGCATGCAGTGGGATCTTCATATATTTTTCATGAATCATAGCTTAAAAAGTCATACATAAACACTGCAGGCTGCCTCAACACTCCTTTTTCTTTGGTTTTACACAGAAGTTATCAAATGAGAAAACTATAAAGCTTCATTTTAGTTGAGGGGGTTGTTTTTGTACCAATGGATATTTCCGAAGGCAAAACCCTGGAATTATGTCAATCCTTTAGGAAAAGAGTGAGTATTTTATTCACAGAATGGTAGGTATTAAAGCTTGAAAGGTCATTTTAGAACATTTACTTTTTCCCAAAGCAGACCTGTTCCTCACAGTAAAGAGTTTACTGCAAAGAACTAAACACAATTGAGCTCAGGAAAGGAGGCACCATATGCACTGCTATAACATCAATCCTTCGCTGGTCATGCGTCATTTATAAACTTGACTTAAGCCTCATGGGACATCAATAAGCATATGAAACAATCAAAACTGGCCCATTTTAGCCAGAAGCTAACTTCAGCTTCTGTTATAATCATCAGGCAGGGGAAAAGAGTGCTGAAGAATTCTCTGCAATAGAAACATTCCCAAAAGTTATTGCTCACACCGACTATTTGGATAGGAAGCTTAATGGCTTAAAATAAGCCTGTGAGCAATCCACACCTTCTGTTCCAGTTTGAAAAGAACTGAAAATCTGAGGGAAAATGACAATTTTAAATTAAAGCTCGTATTGATTCTGTCTGATGAGAAGACTCAGACTCCATAATGCAAACCTCTCCACACCAGAGGTAGATAATGCAGATCCTCAGCAGCACCTTGCTACTACTCACTTCCAAGAGGACAAATCCTGATTCTGGTCACAATATATTGTAAAACCTTTTTTAATTTTAAATGTCACATTAAAGGGATCATTCACTGCCTCCTTGTTGCGGATGATTCTTATATTCAGCTCAATGAGAACTGCAAGATGTTTAAGATCATGAAATCACTGGAAAATTAAATGGCCCACAATTCTACGTTAAGTAATGATTTGCTAAAAGCTCAGGAAGTGCAAGAGTTCACTCGAATATTCTGTGAGTTACACCAATTAAGTATTAAAAATTCCACACACAGTTTGAAGTATTGAAGCACACATTTTGAAAATACAGGATTATATAGTAGCAGTGTGCAAGACAAAATAGTACCTTCCTATTAGAGTGTTTATGTCAATTCTTAATGTATTTAAGAATTCACTAACAATTTAAAAATTAATAATGTAATGTTAACTCACAGCAGTTTCACACTATACCCCTCTGCTCTTGTGGAAATAACATTTGAAGCCAAAAGGTAAAAAAACCACCCCAAGTCCCCAGTGTTGAAATAAATTTATCTGACGCCATACCTCTTGGGTTTTGTTGTCCGATGGCTGTGGAACTGACAAAGTTTTGAACTTCAGTTGAATAGGCTTATCCAAAATGGGTGTACAGTGAGTCACTGGCTGTTCCACCTCTCCTGGAAGAATGAATGACCCTGACGAATAAAAAATAATCAACTTTACCCTTCCATTGAACGTATAAATTAGCAAAATCCTGTAGTGCTCAGACACAGGCAGAATCCTGTTAGTCAAAGTGTGCTGTACTTATCGTTGCATAATATAGAATATAGGAAGCTATCTTTAAAACAGATCTGTGCAGTCCTGAGCTAAAATCTAGACAATAAAATATAGTATACTAAGGAAACATCAAACCTGGTTTAAAACAAACAGGTAGCTCTTCTTTCTTGAGGACACTGAACTAAAAATCTGGATGTAGACACCCCTAACCTCAGAGAACACCTGGGATTAGATTCATCTCTTTCATTAAAGAGGTGGGAGGTCCTGAGCAGAGATGTCTGCAGTAGGAGTTACATAAAACCACACTAAATCCTGGTCTTGACATTGATTAGTTAGGCAGTCCCATTCAATTACCTTTTGCTAGAGTTTCACCACCCACACATTGGGTATAAAGAATCCCTGCAAAGCATCTCAACGTGACTCTTCCAAAGCATTAAGTAGAAATACCTGGTGGAAGTACTAATATTGCCCTGTATGGTGCTGGATGACGGTCTCGACTAAGGATATTTCATGGATGTTTGTTCCTGCCTGACCTTTCCACAAAGAGGTACCTGAAAGGACTTCCCTACACCTGGGACACAGGAACACGTAACTTTTCCACACTGGCAGGATTTGATCCACAGTTCACAAATGCACAGACTTTCTCAATCACTTTCCCTTTACATACTTGAGCAAAAAGTTCATACTGGGAACAGTGGGTTTGCTTTCTGTGACAGCTCAGAAGGATATGCCTTAGGTTTAGAAATATCTTTTAACATGAATCAGTCTCAGCTCTGCTACAGCACAGATGTGTCCATCTTGTCTCAGAAATGTTTTTATGAAGGAACTTAAGGGGACCATATGTCTTGCAATTTAGTCAAAGGATTATGTAAATCTACCTACTATTTTTTTCTGGCTGATACACAAGGTTCTTTACAGCTTTATAAGACATTTTCGTAGCTTGATTTCCTCTTGAAAGCTCAGAATAAATTTTCAAAGCATTGCTTAAATTTTAGTCAATGGAACCAACAAGAGGGTACATAGATCCAGGGTGAAAAGGAAGAAGTGGTGATTTATCTCCACCTGCACACTTTTACCACAGTGGTAGAGTTTCCGACCTCTCATTCTCCTGCAAATCAGCGTTTGAAGCTAATGCCTTCCTAGCTAGGCCCTTGTAAAAAATCCATGATCAAATTCTTCACTTAGTTTTCTTCTGGGAATTGCATACTATTTCAAAGCAAGCAGGGCTTGGGACTTGTAAAGTAGAATGTTCTTTTTAAAAGAGCTGAATTCGTTCCCTTGGGTACCTCATTCCTGGGGTTTTTTTGGTCTTTTGGTTTATGACTCACATATAAGTGTTTTCCAGTTTTCATCCCTGTTCTTCTATCTGTCTCTATGTGCTCTCAGTACCTGTTCTCAGCACGGCATCTGATCTTACTCTGCATCAGTTACACGAGAAAGCTTTCTGAAAAGAACAGTGCAGTCCACAGATGCATATGCTATATCTTCACATGCTCTGCAACTGCTTTTTTCCATCTTTCATCACCTGGGTCAAGACTATCTGTAGGATGGAAGGAAGACCTGCACGCTCACTTAAAGGCAATGGCATCTTTCGGTAACGTTTCAAACTTGCATCCTATATATACACCCTCACTGAAAGGAGGAATACCTGGACATCAGAGGGTTTGTAATCCCTCCTGACATAAAGACTGACTATTTCTGTTCTAAGAACTCCGCCCCAACAGTCCAACCTGTGGAAAGAAGATGAGGAGGAAGCACTGTTATGCAAGAGTCTGGCGATGGCTCAGAAAGACAACTCTTAAAAATTAGGACAACAGAAGGAAATTTATTTTTGCTTTTAGCAAGAAGTGCTTGTCATACTCAGAATGTCAATTCCACTCTTTTAGGGCTCGTTAGTAATGCAAACAATGTTTCAAATTCCCTTCAATCACCCCATAAGAATGTGGTAATCAACCTTTGTTTGCCAGCAGACATGCCAGAAACGAGCTTTGTCTCTCTATCCTGGCTGCATGACAGCATATGAAAGTCTAATCGGTAAATGCTGCTTTCCCTGATAATGTTTAATCAAGAAACTCCTTCAGAGAGAAAAATTAGGGAGTTTTGACAGTCCTCCTCAGTGGGAGCTCCCAAAGGAACTGTAGGCTATTGTAAGTTCTAGCCTGTACCTCACAGCTGGTTTAGGCTGATGCTACAGCACTAGTGGATGATGATCCTAATTAAGCTGCTAATTATGTTCTCTGTGGAGGTGATTAATTAGCAACAGGAAAGCCTTGGATACTGCCAATGGCACCACTTGTAGAGATAACCGAGCAGGCAGTGATATCAAAAATCTGAGAAGAGATTTTGAAATGCCCCTCTGCTCATGGCACGAAGGATCGGCTGCCTGGCCACTGGCAGTGAATGCCAGTGATTTTACTCAAGTCCAGCACACTTTAATGAGGGCGTATTTGGAAACCTATCCGTTGTCTTCTCTTTAGTCCCTTATCCCCCCCCACACACACACCAGACCCACAGGAAGCGACTCCTATGGAACACTGCTGAGTTGAGGTGCTTTGCTCACTGTGCACCCTTGACATGAATTATAAGTACAGAAAGAATCTACTGGCACAAACCCGATTTGAACTTTCAAGAGTGAAGAAGTTCAAAGTCTTGTCTAAATCTTTAGCTTTACTGTAGCCAAACGATGCCCAGCTATAGATGCACTAACACAGGTTTTACCACTTTCAGACACAACGTTTCACAAAAGTGCTGTTGATGAGGAGCTGTGTAGTAGCTGAGGAGGTAGTGATAACGAAAAAAGCTTAAAAGCTAAATTTTGCTGTCTCCCCTGGTTCTCAGGCTTTGGGCTGTTAGCCATGAAGAGACAACTAGTGTAAAATCATCTCGAGGCAGTTGTTAAATGGATTGCAGAGACTGGAGCAGAGAAAAGGAAAGAGATTAATCTCCTGGGGGGAGGCCCGTACTTGAAAAAATCCACATAAATTAACTCAATTTGATTTTTCTGGACATAAATACAGGCTCAAAATATAAGTGGAAAGGCATATACTATGGAAAATAACAGAAACTGATATAATTTGCCTAAATAATTATTTAAATAATCAAATAGTTATATTTGGCCTCAGCTTCAAAGTAACTGAGTCACTGGGATTCTTCTCAACCTCTGGGGGATTACAGAGAACCAGGACTTTGGAAAGCCAAGTTTATGGTACCTCAGGGCTCCAAGCCAGGTTAGGATGAGACTCTGATATCCCTGCCTATGCAGCCTCATCCGGACATTTAATTAGTCCTATTTTAATTTTCTCTTGCATTTAAAAAATAGCACACTCATGGTCTCTAGATACCCTTTTGACCTATTTTGTACTTTATACAAATACCACCTCTTCTTACCTAACTATCCTTTGAGCCCTGCAGCAAGTTATTTGTCACCAGCCCTGGAAAGTCATTCTGTTGCCAAAACCCAGGTACCAGGCATTCTCCATCCGTCCCTGGAGAAAGCCTGATCATCCCTACTGTTGCCTTAAGCTACTTAGAGTTACAGATTAAATTCGGTGAGAAAGAGGCATTAAACAGCCCACCGTACGCATGCTGTCTCTACAGGATGCACTAAAGCTATGGTTTAGGTTATGGTTTAGGGCAGCAATTTTCCTTTGCCAGTCACAGTTTGCTGTGCCAATGCAAAGCACTGCCCTGGTTTCTGGCTCTCAGCCCAGGGCCGTCTCATGAAAACAGCCACAAGGCATTTGTACGTTGGCCAAATCTATGGGCTGCTTTGATTTTTGTAAGAAGCAGCTGTATTCATTCACACCTTAAAAGACATTGGACTTGTGCTCGGTGCTTGTGAGGCCTCCCCTCGAGGCCTGTGGTCAGTTCTGGGCCCCTCACTACAAGAAGGACATTGAGGTGCTGGAGCGTGTCCAGAGGAGAGCCACCAAGCTGGTGAGGGGTCTGGAGAACAAGTCACACGAGGAGAGGCTGAGGGAACTGGGCATGTTTAGTTTGGAGAAGAGGAGGCTGAGGGGAGACCTCATTGCCCTCTACAACTCCCTGAAAGGAGGGTGTAGANGGAAATGGTCTGAAGTTGGGGCAGGGGAGGTTTAGATTAGATCTTGGGAAGAATTCCTTTCCTGAGAGGGTGGTCAAGCAGGAGGTGGTGCAGTCACCATCTCTGGAGGGATTTAAGAAAGGTGTAGACGTGGCACTTCAGGGCATGCTCTAGTGCCAGAGACTGTGGGGGTCTTTCTTTTGTGTGTGTGTGTGTGTGTGTGTGTGTGTGTGTATGGTTGGACTTGGTGATCTCAGAAGGCCTTTCCAACCATGAAGATTCTGTGATTCTGTGACTTTGGAAAATAAGTTGAAAACAAAAAATAGAGGAAGAAAAACACTAGAATGATTCTTATGGGACATCTCCCAAAAAGCGTTGGTTTAAATGGGATGTTTTAACCCCTATTTTCTACTCAGCTTTTCACACTATCAGCTTTGAGCCACTTCTCATTACAGATGAATATTTATTGTATTAATGTACAGTTCCTAACACAGCTGATGTGCCCCTTGAAGCTGAATGAAGTACAGAGATACTGAACTGTAGAGAGAAAAGCTTGTAATCACACCAGCAAGATATGACGCTTTTCACTGGGTGCCCTGCCCTGTTCTGCCAATACAAAGTCTTAAATCTATCATTTCTTCTGATATATAGGTGGCAGCATTTAAAAAGGCCAGCAACAGAACACCTTTCAGATTTGTGTCACATTTTGCCTCACTTATAAACTAACTGGAATTCTTCAGAATTAGTTCTTTATCGGTGTTCAACAGGGATATTATTTTATATTACTTTATTATTACAAACAATAGAAGTGACACCATTTTGTATTTTAATTTGGATTTTGTTGCTATGGTTTCTACAGGAGCAAGATTATACCTCTCTTATTATGAAGCCTATCAAGTGCATTTTGACATGTAAGACTACTATTAAACTTTAAGTCCTATTTTCTGCACTTAGGAGTCAAGAGGAAATTTTTCATCTTGACTCAACAACTATATCCACTGAAGAAGCCCCAGGCAAGACCTACACTGTGGGTTTCCCAGGAATAAATCTGGATGTTGTTGACTTTCCTTACGCAGTTTAGCAGGAATAATTAGCTTCTGGCTATGCAGTGTTTTGATGTCATAAAAACACAATCTAAATGCTTCCCGTTGCCAGTGAGCGCTGTTGATGGCTTAGGAGCTGACGGGACCTCTCTGCGCTGCCCGTGGGATGAGCTCAGGAGGGCAGAGACCAAAACCCAAACCGAATGCCACGTAAAAAGCGAGTAGTTAAGCCCACTGATCATCTACAGTAGTGGCAGTATCATGTTTATTGTTTTTATAATCACCAACAAAAGCACTAACTGAAAGGTCTTCCCAACGTGGCTTGCATAAAGTGCTATCCAGACAGTACAAGCAGGTGATCACTTCTGTGATTTTACTAGGGGTTTCCAAATGTATCTGATTAACATTTACTCTTGCATACAAATACACAGAGAAGCCTGGAGAGAGGCAAGGGCTGGCACGGTGCAGAAAGCGGTGAGCCATCCCCAAGCTCTGGCAGAGTTCTTGTTTCCTCACTGCCTTGCTTGGTATTTTAGTGCTGGGCTTATTTCTCATTATTTCTCGTAATCCTGGTTTGAACTAGAGATATCTAACAATACTTCCATCAACCAGATATAGACAATTCTCATTTCATTATGACACAAGTAGAATATGGGTTTAGGCTTCCACCGTTGAGCCGCAGGATTTTTAATAGATATTACCAGCATTTAAGACATAAACACAGAACCACGTCCTACCAAGGGAAAAATGGGCACCAATGAACACTGCACTCAGAAGAAACCTTTGATGTCTGTACCTGGTACAGGACTGCCCTCTTACTCCCCCTTCCTGAAATGCCCAGGTTGGAGAAAGAATATTTGCTGTAAACCTGGCTTATGTTGGTTTATTATTGCTTGTGAGTTACAGCCAAGCTCCAAATAGCCATCAACTGGAAGTCTCTAAGCCCTCTGACTTGATAGGAATTCTGCACGTACAGAAAAGACTAATCAAATCTCTAATGGATTAGACAGACTAAACAAATGGCACTACTCGAGGAACTGAGAACCAAAGTCCTGCTCTTCCAGTGACCTCAGGAAAATCCCATAATCTGGGTGGCTTGGTTGTTTCTTTGGGCAGGCAGAGGTGTAGATGAGGAAAATCCATTTAATCCCTAAAAGGTCGTCAATTCTGGTGGTCATAAAGACCACACAAGCACCTACAACAGGCAAATAACTATGGACCCCGGGTTTCTATTTACTTTTTAGAGGTGGGGGAGTTAAAATTATTATAGATGGATGAAACAGTTCAACACAACTCAAAATGCTCATAATTAGAATTCTTAAAGAAGTTCACTGTGAATTAAAAATTAGTCTCATCAATTTTAAACCCAGGATGAAATAATTTTAATAGGCAGGGACAACATTTTGATTAAATATTTCTACTTTATAGAACTCTTTCTTAGCACCCACATTACTTTGTGGAGAAACATCTGTAATTAAATCAATTTCAGTACAAATTAGAAGTGCAGAAAAATGTAGAAATGTTGCTAACAAGAAGTGTTCTGTAATTCGGAAAAATACTGAAAAAAAATAACTGTTCACCAGGACACAGTATAATAAATATTCTTTATAACTTATTATCTCATTACCTCTTAGAGTGAGGAAATGAGTACTTTAATTTGAGGAATTTGGGCAATTTGGGGAACTTTCTAGCAATAGAAGAACTGAGAAAGACAATTTTTTTTAGAGAAGAATCATTGCTTTACAGAATCAAAGAATGATATGGGGTTGGAAGGGAACTCTGGAGATCATCCAGTCCAACCCCCTGCCAGAGCAGGTCCACCCAGAGCAGGTCCCACAGGAACGTTTCCAGGCAGGTTTTGAACGTGTCCAGAGAAGGAGACTCCACCACCTCCCTGGGCAGCCTCTGCCAGGGCTCTGCCACCCTCACAGCAAACAAGTTCCTCCTCATGTTTAGATGGAACTTATGTTCAAGTTTGTGCCCATTTCCTCTTGTCCTGTCACTGAGCACCACTGAAAAAAGACCACCCCATCCTCCTGACATCCACCTTTAATTCATAAGCATTGATCAGATTCCCCCTCAGCCCTCTCTTCTCCAGACTAAAAAGACCCAAGTCCCTCAGCCTCTCCTCATAAAAGAAATGCTCCAGGTCCTTTAATCATCTTTGTAGCCTCTGCTGTCCCCTCTCCAGCAATTCCCTGTCCTTCTGGAACTGGGGAGCCCAGAACTGGTCCCAGTGCTCCAGATGGGGCCTCCCCGGGGCAGAGCAGAGGGGGAGGATGACCTCCCTCCACCTGCTGGTCACACTCTTCCTGATGCCCCCCAGGATGCCATTGGCCTTCTTGGCTGCTAGGGCACATTGCTGGCTCATGGTCGTCCTGTTGTCCACCAGGACTCCCAGGTCTTTCTCCTCAGAGCTGCTCTCCAGCAGGTCAGCCCCCAACCTGTGCTGGTGCAGGGGGTTATTCCTCCCCAGGTGCAGCACCCTACACTTGCCCTTGCTGAACTTCATTAGGCTTCTCCCTGCCCAGCTCTCCAGCCTGTCCAGGTCTTCCTGGATGGTGGCACAGCCTTCTGGTGTGTCAGCCACCCCTCCCACATTTGTGTCATCAGCAGACTTGCTGAAGGTACATTCCATCGCTTCATCCATTGCTTTAAAGAATGTGCACACACTTGCATCCGAAGGCAGACTATGACAGTGAATATGAACAGGGGGGAAACCTACCATTGAACGTCTCTTCATCTGTGTCTATGTCTTCCAAATCTAAGTACTTGTCCACATGCTGTAAAAACCCCAAATTGGAAAATTATTAAAATGTATTAAATCCATTTCTTATACTACAATCTAGAGCAAAGCAAAAAAAAGCATTACTTTGTCTCCTTCGCCTTCTCCATTCTCCCCTGCATTCTTCCAAGAAAGCAGATGAGTTTTCTTTGAAATACGTAACCCAAAGGAAATACTTTCAAGTACGGGCAAAAAATTGCTGCCAAAATTGCTGCATATCAGCTACAGTGCCAGGAAGGAAGCTCACGCTGTACAGCAACTTTTTCAGGAACTTAGTGAGAAGATGGAGAAGTAAAATATGTTCACAGGACAAAGATACATGATAAGCTACTCTGCAGTTTTGCAAGATCACTGCATACAGCACAGGGACAGCACACGCTGCAGGCAAAGTAGAGCTTTATCCCTCTTTTTCTTTACTAATGGGGAACTGAATGGCAAATAAAAAAGCGAAGAATTATTACATTTGTTGTATTTCATCTGGGACATTGCACTACTGTTTTTTCAGGCTGACGTCCCTTCAAAATGGTCTAAACTGTCTAAAACATGCCACAAGAAAAGACATTTCTTATTTCAGGCAGCACTCTGAACAGAGTTACAGGGTTCAAAGAGTGAAAGGCCCATGTGCAAATAGTGTTACCATGGAGGATCTCCTCTACACACTGGGTAGTCTTCTATGTTTCATGCACTAATTAGAGATGCTCTTAGCTAATTTTTCCAACCTGATTTGGCACCACTCTCATCAACACTTACATAACCTTTACACTTTAAAAGTACATGCTCATTAACACTTGAAAAAAATGTTGGATGGTGATGGTCTCATCCTTCTTTCCCACAGATGGGAAAGAAATACATCAACAAATCCTAAGTACTTTGTAAAGAAATAAAGCAAAAATCAGTCATGATCTACCCGTAATCCCCATTTAGAAGAGAATGAAAGTAGACCTCACCTTCACTGTTTCAGAGAGATTGAGATGATTTCCACCAGAGACACCAGCTCTCCAGCTCTCATTCATCACTGTCTGTCAATAGATAGGCAGAAATACTTATATGCGTGAAACAGAACCAAAATCACAGTCAAAGCTCCTCCTGATTTACACGTACAGATCCTTCATGGTTTATTTAAAAGTTTTTTAAAATTGAATGCAATGCTCCTGAAATTGGATTGTAATCCTCTGAAAACCTATATAGGACCAGACTGAATCAACTGGAACCACAGTGCAGGTAATGACAACATGCCTAAAAAGCAGCATTTAGAACAGCAGCATTGCTTTCAATAGCAGTTTTTCCCTCTTTCCTTGCCTCAGGGCAGGCTTAAAAGTTACAGCATCCAACTTGCTGCATCTCTGCCTCCTTCCGCTACCACCGCTAGCAATTTTCCTGATGCATTCCACTATTGCTGTATTTGTTTCTTAAACTGCTGACGTGACAAAAATGTGCAGCCATGCCTGAAACACTCTTTTTCTGTAGCAACAAAACCAAGTATTAAGACGTTCCATTAAGTAAAGGATAATGGAAGTTGCACATGGCTTTATGGGACAGAAAGCCAAGTCCAAGTGGCTACAGTGAAGCACTCAAAAGCAGACTATCCCAAGGAGGCAACCATATTCTTCATGGGGAAAATGGCAAAAAAAGATTCTTGTCATTATTATTGCACAATCAACGGACAGAATGTGATTGCTTTAAAAGCCTTGCTTGATTCCCTACCCAAAGCATGTGCTAATAGGGAGGAAAATGACAGCTTGTGCTCTTTGACCGAGGCCTGGCAGGCCCATCATTTGCCAGCACTTCAGCGCGTTGCCCCGTGTATTGTACAAAATGACCTGCTGCTTCTTTTCTAATAAAAAGTTTAATGAAGGGAATTTCTGAGCACAGGCTAGACCACAGCTTAGCTATTTGCTATTCAGGCAGGAGGGCAGAAATTCTTAACAAGCGGACTCAGATTTCTATCTCGCTCTCTCCAGATGATGTCTATTGTTTTCCTGTCCCTACACATTAAATCCCTAATCTCATATATTTCAGAAGATTAAAAATGCCTCCGGCCTGCCTACTGTTGACTTTAGCTGGCTGAAGCAATCTAGCTGCAGTAACGCAGGATTCAGTACGTGCTAAAATCCCCAAGAAACAAAATAAATCTGTGGAGGCTGGCGTTCGTACTCTCAAGACTTTTGCCTTTTTTGCCAACCTCTGCTGTGAGCGGCAGCCGCCAGGGAAAGCGTTACAAAGGTCCTCGCAGGGTGCCTTATTTATTAGTCAGATTAGGGAAGCTCTTCAGCAGAGCAAATGCCACTGCCAAACATGATCCCTGCAGGTGCCCCTGTAAGCACTGCACACTTAGGTAGTATTTTAAATATTTGCCTCCGTTGGGATAAATACCACTGGCCTCCTAACATTTGGACAGTGTATCTCCCCACATTTTCATCTGTTTGAATGCGGTGCTTGTCCACATGGACAAATGTTAACTCATTACCTCATTCTCATTTGACACCTGTGGTGGGAGAGACACCCACATTTCTTTGCTTCTGCTGGGTGAGCCAGGCTGTTTATTGCTGTCTGATAATTCAGAAGTAGAAAATGTTTTTCTTGGAGAGTCCACTTTACTTCCTTGAATCGTCTTCCCCTCTTCCCCTGCAAGGAGAATCACAGCAGATCAGATCACATAACGCACTATCCAAGAAAAAGAAAAACATGAATTTCATTAGATCTAATATTGACTTATTTTACACCTTGACTTTTCCTCTCATGCTTGGAGCTCCCATGTGCATCATACACATGAATTTTGCAATCTTTATCATAAAACCAAATATGCAGGTTGAACTTCAGGTGCTCAGAGTACTACCTGTTCCTCAATTCTGAAGAATTTATTGTCTCAAAAGCTTATGCAATATAGAGAAAACTTGATAAAATAAACCCAGAGCTGAAATACCCAAAAAGGCAAGATAGTGAGTAAGGTTACAGCTTAGTTTTTATTTTAAAATTTTGTTTCAATGCTCTCTGAATGCTGCACAAAATGGCACATAACATCTGTGCCCACGCCTTCACCTGGCATGGCAAACACCAACACGTGTGAAGGGTCTCTTCCCTGTGACACCACGGTAAGCCCACACTCTGCCGAGCTATTGGAGATGTACACTTTTAGAATGAAAAGCAGAAACCCCTCCTCATTCCCCAAGACACACACTCCCAACACTCACGGGTCCGGTTTTAAAAGCCCAACAGCTGTGTTTATCACAGAATCACAGAATATTCATGGTTGGAAGGGACCTTTGAGATTATCCAGTCCAACCACAAAAAAAAACCAAAAAAAAAAAACCACCCACAGACAGACACAACCCCACAATCTCAGGCACTAGAGCATGCCCTGAAGTGCCACGTCTACACGGTTCTTAAATCCCTCCAGGGATGGTGACTCCACCACCTCCCTGGGCAGGCTGTTCCAGTGCCTGACCACCCTCTCAGGAAAGGAATTCTTCCCAAGATCTAATCTAAACCTCCCCTGCCCCAACTTCAGACCATTTCCTCTGCTCCTGCCGTTATTCCCTTGGGAGAAGAGGCCAATCCCCACCTCTCTCCAACCTCCTTTCAGGGAGTTGTAGAGGGCAATGAGGTCTCCCCTCAGCCTCCTCTTCTCCAAACTAAACATGCCCAGTTCCCTCAGCCTCTCCTCGTGTGACTTGTTCTCCAGACCCCTCCCCAGCTTGGTGGCTCTCCTCTGGACACGCTCCAGCACCTCAATGTCCTTCTTGTAGTGAGGGGCCCAGAACTGAACCCAGCCCTCGAGGGGAGGCCTCACCAATGCCCAGTCCAGAGGCACCATCACTGCCCTACTCCTGCTGGCCACGCTGTTCCTGACACAGGCCAGGATGCTGGTGGCCTTCTTGGCCACCTGGGCACACTGCTGGCTCCTGTTCAGCCGGCTGTCCACCAACACCCCCAGGTCCTTTTCTGCTGGGCAGCTCCAGCCACTCTGCCCCCAGCCTGTAGCGCTGCCTGGGGTTGTTGTGACCGAAATGCAGGACCCGGCACTTGGCCTTGTTGAACCTCATCCCATTGGCTCTGGCCCATTGATCTAACCTGTCCAGGTCCCTCTGTGGAGCATTCCGAGACCTGGGCTCACAAAATCCCCTGGTCACTGAAGCAGTTCCAGTGCACATCTTCCCCCACACGCCTGACCAAGGGCACTCCTTACCAAGCACGGTAAAGGATTCGATGAGCAGCAATGATCTGGTCCAAAAATGGAGTAGATCTTGTATTTTCTGCCTCAATGTCTCGGTATCACCTGTTTGTAGCGACTATCAGCCCAAACGTGTGCCCCGTGTGTAGTTTCCACAACCATTTGAAAATGCCTGTGTTTTCTGGTCTAAAATCGAGCCTCGGCAGCTCTTGTCAGAGCCAATGCTGGTCCTGGCCATGAGTGGCCCTGGGCCAGCACCCGCAGAGCTCTCAGCTGTCCATGGGCACCACTGCCAGAACTTCCACCAGCACAGGACCATGTGGTGAGATGCCCCAACAGGCCCTGGAACCTGGCCCCTGGATCTTTAGTCAGTAAAACACCTCATTCCACCTGATTTCCTCAGGTGCTGCTGCTTTCAGTGTTTAACAACTACAGCACACTCTCCACTTACCTTCTGACCAATTTGATTTCCTCCCTACATCAGCAATTTGACTGGGCACGAAACTTGTGCGAGTGGAATCGGGACTCACGAACAGCAGCCTGCCAGTGATATTTAACTGCCAGAGGTTTACCTCCTGATATTAAAGATTAAATACAGATATTCAAGCAGGGTTCGCTCCCTGAGGGGATTCCTTTGGGCTTCAAAGACAGACTGGAAAAAAGTTTTGCGTTGATGGAAGGTTGGAATAACTTCTCTCATTTTTATTTTATACATTAACAGTGTGGCTATTTGGGCCCACACTGAAAATAAGGAAGTATTCAGAAACAGAGCTGAGTCTTTCAATGACAGCTTGTGGTGTCTTTCAGACCTTTCATCACTCCTCAGACAACAAGAGCAAAGTTAAGACAATTATTAGGGTTTCTGACTGTCCTACCAGCCAGGTCCGTGGAGCATAGAGCAGAATTAGCATGCAGAGAGGTGACCAGCAAACGAAATCCCAACATTAGACAGGATCCAGGAGCCGATTCCAGACCAGTACAGGTATGTGCATGGAAGTACGAACTTCAGAACCCATGCTGAGTAGGGTTTTTTCCCTTCAACATGGCAAAAAATAGTCTAATCGTGGCCAAAATAAAAATGCAGGACTTTTTATTTTAAAAGTCCCATGATCAAATACCGAGCAGCTATAGGACAATCAATTCCAATGAACTTCACACCACATGTTCTTAATGAAAAATAAATGCTCATTTAACAGAGTGTCCTGGGTTTAGTTTGGAAAATCTACTTTGTAAAAATAAGAAGCACTTCAGTGCATTTGTAAAGCATAATTACATGTTACAGGCAATGAAGTTATTCTTGTGGAGAGTTTTAATGATGTCCTTGGGGTTACTACATTGAGCCATCCACCAAAGAGTTATTAATGCCCAGGGAGAGCTGTGCGCTGCAGGGACACACAGGAAGGGCTGGCAGCCTGGGCACAACCTAAAGGCCACACTCACATGAGTCAAGATTCAGAGAAAGTAAATTGCACCACACCAAAGCGATCTAGCAAACAGATTTTAATGCTCAGGCCACAGAGGGACGCCCTGAATAATTCCTAAATCCCAGGTCTCTTGCTATAAAATCTGGCTTCTCCCTGCCTTTTCAGCAAGTACTTTCCTAAAACATTACTTGGAAACAGCAGTACCTATGGGCAATCTCTTCTTCCTACACAGTCTCTGTTTCATGCCATGGAAATGCAGCAGGACCACACACAACACCTTCTTTTAAATTTTCGACCGGTAAAATGGTCACCCACTATTTGAAGATATTTTTACTGTCACCTTGCTTTACAGGAAGAACTAGATGACCAGCTCGAAAGGCTTCAAGCTTTTGTTATTGTAGTGGTAAAACAGGACAGACTTCCTATTTTATACTAAGAACTGACAAGTTCGATACTAAAGCCTGACAAGGCACAAAAGGATATTAATGCATTGCAGAGTTTGTGTGTACTAGCAAATTACACAGACAAACACGTGGAGACCTAAAGAGTAACAATAAGGACAGAGGACCCAGCATCCTCCCCGTGCACATCAGGAGCCTTTATGTATGAGAAGTGAGAACAAGCTTCTGGAAGCCATACACTGCTCTCAGTCAGATCAATGGAGATTCAAAAGGCATCACCAACTGGAATGATCAGCAACATAATTCATACAGGCTGTGAATAAACATGATCATCTTGAACAAGCCCATGCCTGTCTTGGATACCACTGTGGTCATTCTTCTAAGATATGAATTAGATCACCCTTCTCTGAAATGCAGGTTCTGAATTCTCCAAATAAAACAACGTAACTGTTAGCATCAAAAGACCTATGACACAGAGTTGGACAGTTCAAATTAGACAGCACACATGAGCTGACAAACTTACTTTATTAGGTTATAGACTTTCTGGACAGCCAAGCTATTGTCACAGTTAAAAAGCTAGATAGATTAAATGAGCTAAGAAGAAATCAGGTGCATTTGTACTATCTATGTGCCATTTACCAACCCTAGACTGCAGCTAGAAGCACTACCCCTTTTCCTAAGACATCTGTCAGAAACTTCTTTCTGGTTAAGACTATTGGAGCAACTATTAAACGTTACGTTTGATGAAACACTCAACTGCAGTGTCATACCAGATTCATGACTGCAAGTGAAGAAAAATTCAGAAAGTTAAAAAAAAAAAAGTCTAAGCAACCCAGAGGGGTTGTGACATGCCTGAACGCGTCCTGCGGAGAGAGTATTGGCTGTGCCACAGACATGGGAGGCAGGAGGTGAATCAAACATTGTGTTGCTGGCCTCAAGCACCATCCCCCGGGCCCAGTAAGATCCACCTTCAGATGTCCAAAGTAACTACTGACACCTATAGCTTCTCAATGTAAGCATCACATAACTGCCTCTCTTGGAGCAGTAAGAGTCATGATCTTAAAATATATTAGTAAAAACGACACACATAAATTGTTCTAAATTTAAAGGGACTACAGTCTGCAGAGAAATATCACATCTGAATTCCTTTGGCAGTGTTCTGAATGTAAAACATTCCTGTCCTTACTTTTGAAAGAGAAGGGGAAGGAGGAAGGATCACATTGAAGCCAGCAGGAAGATCACTCTGCCTTCCCCCTGACCAGGTGATAATTGGCTAATTGATAATTCACAGTCATAATTCTCAACCTGCAAAGACCCAGATATACAACACTAGCCTTTACAGCATGTGACAAAAGTCCAAAATAAGGGATACAAACACAAGAAAAAATAGCAGAAGCAGAAGGCTGAACTGATGGAAAGAGTCACATATTCACTCTGCAGAGAGTTTTTCAGTCTTACTTTTTAGAAATTCCACTGTCAGTACCTTAAAAATCAAATAGCAAGCCAGCTTAGGGCCCTAGGAAAGTAAATCCGAGTCTCTCAAGAGCAGTATCCATCATAACTGTGTGGCGCTGGGAAGTGCGCTGCAGACTCGTCCTGGTTCAACCCCAGCCGCAGCCAGGACCACGGGGCAGCTCGCTGAGGCCCACACTTGGGAATTAAAAGTGAGAAAACACTCGTGGGCTGAGATAAAGACAGTTTAATAGTTAGAGCAAAAGTCGTGCACGCAAGCAAAGCAAAACAAGGAATTCATTCCCTGCTTCCCCCAGCCAGGCGGGTGCTTGGCCATCCCCAGGAAAGCTGGGCTCCGTCGGGCATAACAGTTACTGGGGAAGACAAACACCGTGACTGGTGTTTGTCACCGTCATGGAATCATAGAACGGTTTGGGTTGGAAGGGACCTTAAAGACCATCCATTTCCACCCCCCTGCCCTGGGCAGGGACACCTCCCACCAGACCACGTTGCTCCAAGCCCCATCCAGCCTGGCCTTGAACCCCTCCAGGG
>JAHREE010000316.1:51535-63394 GCA_033628505.1 Tringa tobata | reverse complement strand
CAGTGAGGGTGCCAGAGCCCTGGAAGAGGCTGCCCAGGGAGGTTGTGGAGTCCCCTTCTTTGGAGATTTTCAAGCCCCACCTGGATGCCGTCCTGAGTAACATGCTCTAGCTCTGGGCAACTCTGCTTCAGCAGGGGAGTTGGACTAGATGATCTCTATGGTCCCTTCCAACTCTAAAAAATTCAGTGAAATTCAGTGAAATTGTAGCTGCTCACTGGACCCAGATTTCGGAGGGCACGTTGAACCACTGTGAGGTGTGTGTGTGTGCGCTGAGCCAGCACACGGGACGAGGAGGGTACGACGGGACCGGGCAGCCACGTAGGAAGGCGAAGACCACTCTCGAGATGGGAATAAACCCCAAGAGCTGAAGGAACCCCACAGATACCTCTCTGGACTTGAAAGCTCCCCTCTTCAGTCACACGCAACAGCTTTCCAGTCCATCTTGATGGCTCTACAGAGCCTAAAGGAAGGAATGGCTCTGAAGCAGCTCTCAGGGAACCACAGAGTTATCCTTTCCCCTCACATATAAAAGCCGTGTCAATGCATTTTAACAGCAGTGTGATGATAAGTAAACAATACTACTAATATTTTTATACACATGGGACCAGACTACTAGAAGCAGAAAAACACAGGCTAGCACATAGAATTATAGAATGATAGAATGGTTTGGCTTGGAAGGGACCTTAAAGATCATCTAATTCCAACCCCCTGCCCTTGCAGGGACACCTCCCACCAGACCAGGTTGCTCAAAGCCCCATCCAGCCTGGCCTTGAACCCCTCCAGGGATGGGGCAGCCACAGCTTCTCTGGGCAACTTGTTCCAGTGTCTCACCACCCCCACAGGAAAGAATTTCTTCCTAATATCTAATCTAAATCTCCCTCTTCCAACTTAAAACCGTTCCCCCTTGTCCTGTCACTGCACTTCCTGACAAAGAGTCCCTCCCCAGCTCCCTTCAGATATTGGAAGGCTGCTATAAGATCTCCCTGGAGCCTTCTCTTCTCCAGGCTGAACAACCCCAGCTCTCTCAGCCTGTCTTCCTAAGGGACATGCTCCATCCCTCTGATCGTCTTCGTCCATGGACACACATCTCACACGGTGGCAACAACTAAAAAGTGTAAATGACCAGTTTGCATAAATAAATGCAGTAAAGACGCAAGAATGCATTACACACTCTGTGCTTGATCTTTACGTGTTCCCGTGTTTCTTCTCTTGATTTACCTCAGTATTGAGAAGTGTCTTTTGGGAACAAATGCTTAATTCTTCAGCAAAACTTCAAATCTACTACACTAAGGAAAGGCTGCCAAACCTGATTGTAAAGTTAAATAAGACCAAACAAGAATTGTTCAGAGCCCAGCAGGAAAACAAAGCATGATTTCTAATGTCAAACTCTAATTTTGTTGGATTGCCAGCTCGTAAAGAAGACTAATGTTCTGAAGGTATAAACACACACGACCTGAAGTTTACATTTTCTAATGTTTTAAAAAAACAAACCAGTATTAATCTCTCTCTGTAGACTGACCAAGCAGAATATAATTTACCAGTCTCTCAGAGTGGTTTATGCAAATTACGGTGGTTTCGGAGGGGAGCAATGCCTTCTATTCCTCATTATTGTTCACTTATTACAGTCATTACTTGAGGTAAATTTCATTATATGAAAGACTGCAGTGATTTGTAAGGCTAGTGTCAAATCAAAAAATAATACATCCATTTAATCAAGAAAATGGTAATAACAACCTTTTGTTTTTCTTTGGCATCTGGCATCTAGGATCTCCAAGCCCTTTACAAACACTAATAAAATAAACTTCACAATAGTCCCATGAGGAAGAGCAAACAAATATTATTCCAAGTGACAGATGAAAAGGAGGAGTCACCAAGAGTTTAAATGACTTATTAACAACTGAGAAGAGGGCTGGCAATAAAGCTTAGATTCCTTTACTCTAAAATGCTCCACAGGAAGCTAGAAAAATTGATAAGCAATTTTGAGGACCAGTTGTACCCCTATGCAGGCTGAGTGGCAGCTTTCTCAGTGAACGCCATGTCCTGCAGCCACCAGCCCATCAGCCTGAGATTAAGCTCCCAGACCAGGTGTTACCAAAATGTTATAGCTCACTTCTAACTCTTTTGCACAACCTCTACTTCCTCCAGAACTTGGGAAACCTCTCGTAATATTTTAACCTCCCGTGAGCTGGAAAGGAGCAACAAAACTTTGGATAAACACCAGGTTGTGATTCATTAGAGTCAGCTCCCAAACACAGCGCTGAATTCAGCTTGACAAAGTTTTAGCCAAACTATGATTGCACAATCCTGCACCTCATGAAAACACAAGCACTGGATGCTGTTAGAATATAATCTAACATTTAATACCTGAAATCTCCTGAAGTCTGGAGATTGGGAAGTTATCCCTAAAGGTTTTAAACATATATTTAACATATTTTTTTAAACATATATTTAACATATATTTAAACATATATTTCTCTGAGCCTATACATTTTCATCTGACACGCACTTCAATATGTATGCATTGGGAGAAGCATCATAAAAAGAGTATAACTTTAAAAAAAAATAGCAGAGAAAGTTCTCCAGATATTCCCAAGCATGGGAAAAGATTACTTTCTCAAGAGTAACATCTTTTTTTTTTTTACCAGAAAATGCACCAAATTTTTACCCAAGTCAAAGCAGTAAACCCAGAGTAGCTCCCCTATAGCCAATTAGTTATTGCAAGCGTTAGTATAGATCAGCTATCAATTATGTCAAAGGTATTCATCTTGGGTTAAGAAAATAAAAGAATTTGAAATTCATAGGCCACTTTTCCTTATTTTTTTCTTCTGAAAAAAAAAAAAAACCAAACTACCAAATAATATATTTTGGAACATGAGTTCACTAAATTATTCCTATTTTAATAAATCCTAAATTGGAAAAGAGGGGAGAAAACCCTATTTGTCATTTTGGCATCCATCCCCCATTGCTTTTTATAAGAACATCAGTTTTACTTCAAAAATCTAAAGAAAGAAATAAGATGCAAAATGGAATACAGAGGTGACAGTCCAAGACAGACCTATTCTTCCCTTGCACATCTGGTATTTACATCTACAGAATCATCCCCACATGGAGAGGAAAACAGCAGATAGGTCCTAAAAAAAGCCCAGGTTCTGCCAGAAGACCAACCACTCACTCAATGAAGGGGACACTCTGGAAGCTGCAACTACCTGTCCCTCCCTGTTTTCCATCATTTTGAAGAACTGCGGGATACTATTGCATCACCCTAAATGAAAGCAAGCACAGAGAATGGCATTTGGAGAACATCTACCATCCCCGAAACTGAGCATACTGTTAGGATGGATGGTATCACAGAGGTGTTCAGAAACCTCTGAACAACCTATCAAGGGGTTTATATTTTTCATTTTCATTCCACTCTGTTTTTCTGCTGCTTCCCACCTACTTTGCTCCTGAGTCTTTGTCAAATGAACACCATCCTGTGTCAGCTGCAGAGAAGTTCTGTGACATGAAGAGCTGAACACAGGCTGACCAGAAGCCTCACTTTTGCTAAGGAGCTAACAGGTAGATTCTACATAAGTAAAAGGCTTCAGCAATCATCCAATTTACAGCCTCAAGGAAATGACTTCTTTCAACTGTCATGAAAAAAGAAAAAAATGTACAATAATGGATTGGAATCACAATTTATGAACTGGATACAATCACACCTCTACGAATAAAATGAATGCATTGTTCTGCTAGAGAGTAACTGCTATGGAAATCAAAACCTTATCTTCTTGTTCCCAAAAGGTATCAAACTAACTTGGAGGTTTGAAGGCAAGTAAGGCAAGAATATCTGAGCCTCTCCTCGTGCCGGCTCTGGGTGGTTTTAGAGTCAAGCATCAGACAGCGATGCATTCAAGCAGCAACGATACTTTGTCTTTTTGCATTTCATTCCTGCTCATCCATTCAAATTACTGTAATGAGGTTTCTTGAGGCAACCATTCATTAAGCCTTGCTGATCATCAGCAGATTGTGCAAAATCAATTTTATTTCTCAAAATGCAGTCTTCTTCCCAGCAGTTTAAGCCAAACCAGAAATCTCTGCGTTGAATCACAGAGGCAGGTCAAGTGAGTATTAGCATGATTTCAATTATGCAGTTATTAGTTCTATTAAACAATAAAAAATGTGGTGAAATACAGGCTCCCTGTTTTGTGCTGCATTTTGGGGTGTTTTATTATGTTTAAGTATAATATAGGCAATGAAAGAATAATCAAGAGTCTTAATGTTTAAATGGAAAGAGCAATAAGCTAATCAGCTCTACAAGGTGGAGTTATGGATTAGGTAGGCAGAATTATGACACTCTCTTGTGTATAAATACTGGGTCAATGTCCCCCGTAAGGTGTGCTAGATTTGTGGATTTCCACCTAGCACACAATGTGGAATAAAGCAACATCTCCTCTCTAAACCACAGTCCCCGTGGCCCAGAGAGACATGCAAACTGGAACTCAATCCTGCCCTTAAGAGACGTTTGTTGTTAGCCATGGACTGTGGTCACTGCCTTAACAAACGTCCCAGGATGGCACTTTGAGAGTGTGCCAAGTGAAAGGAGTGATTCTGCGACGTCCTGCCCTGGGAAAGATACAGAAGGTTTTCAGTGGGGCAGCCCAGGGAGGTTACCCACTCTCCAGAAGGCAGTCAGCTGTTTCCTTCCTTCTCTCAACATCTGCAAAGCTACGGTTGCAGAAGGAAGCCCTCCCTGCTCTACTGTCCTGCCCTACTTTTCCCTGTCCTCCTCCTCACCACCCACTGCCTGTGGACAGCGGAGCGAACACCTCAACCATGGGAACAAACCGCGAGAAAAAGTTTCAATTACAAAGGACAAAACCTTTCAGACGAGGGTCCTTGCAGCATCTCTCAATTCAAGGTGATCCTCAACAGCTGCTAACCCCATTGAAACCACCGGGGTGTTTGCCACCGCCGTCAGCAGGAGGCATGAAGGGCACAGACGTGGGGATGGGAGCCGTGTCTGCCTGCGCAAGTGCATCCCCGAGCCTCAGAGCCAACCCCTGGGATGGTCACAAACACCTGCCTCTTGTGCCCAGCTCCTACGAGCTATTAGGGGATATATTAAGGGCTTCAATTGAAGCAAGCATGTTGATCCTGCTCAATTTCGGTGCTGCTATGTCAGCCCTGTACATGATCAGAAGGTTTTTTTAAGAAATTTCCAATGGCTTCACAGAATCACAGACTGGTTTGGCTTGGAAGGGACCTTAAAGACCATCAAGTTCCACCCCCTGCCCTGGGCAGGGACACCTCCCACCAGACCAGGTTGCTCAAAGTCCCCTCCAACCTGGCCTTGAACCCCTCCAGGGATGGGGGAGCCACAGCTTCTCTGGGCAACCTGGGCCAGGCTCTCACCAGCCTCACAGCAAAGAATTTCTTCCTAATGTCTAATCTAAATCTCCCCTCTTCCAGTTTAAAACCTTTCCCCCTCATCCTATCACTCCACTCCCTAATAAAAAGTCCCTCCCCATCTCTCCTGGAGCCCCCGTTAGGGACTGGAAGGGGCTCTAAGGTCTCCCCGGAGCCTTCTCTTCTCCAGGCTGAATGGCTTCTTGAGTTCTGCTCCCTCTAAAGACCACCTGGATGCCTGTGACAAGGGTAATGTCTCCCGTGCACCAAGCACTCCTCAAAAACACGGTAGCCACAGTCCCCTGGAGTGCCATCATCCTGGATTTGACAGTGGAAGCACACACAGCTGGATTCAATCAGCTATTCCAAACGAGGCCACTAAATAAAGCCCCATCCCTCACATGTCAAATACTGTTTACTGATGTTTTCAGATGAGACAGAAAATTGCAGACCGTAAGGCGCTGGACTCCCTGTGCCATTTTTTCACAGGTTTCAGCCTGTGGGTCCTGGCTGAATATCCAGAATATTTGCATCCTGGCTGGGTGACTCCACACAAATGAGTAAGGTGGCCTCCCCTTTCCCTGCTGAGCCAGAGCCCGCGGGGAGCCAGCCACGTTCCAGCCCAGAGATGACTATGTTTTACTGGCAGAAAATATGTTGAAAAGCCTGGAAATATCTCAATGCAATTTGGAATGATTTGAGATGAAGAATATGTAAACCACATATTATTTTAAGAAATTAATTGCAGAAGAAAAAAATGAAGTGAAACAAAGTATTTCCATAACAGTGAGCAACCTGCCGAAAACATACTACCTAGGTCAATGGTATTAAGATAGAAATTGTGAAGGAAAAGTCTATTTATTCATTTTCACATGGTTTCTCTGCCGAATAAATTCAGGATGCAAATCCTAGATGTTCTTCCTATGACCTGGACAGTTCTGAACATGATTTTCCTGCCTTGTAGATAGATTATTCCAAAGCCACTTGCTGCAGCAGTTTGTCACTGGCAGTTACGGGAGACCAGCTTGGACAGACCTGGGTGTTCTCATCCAAAACTGACATGCTGTTGCCAACAAACTTTAATTTCTCTGTCTTCTCAGCCACAGTAATTGGAAAAAGAATTTCTAAAGATAAGGCATGTCAACTGGCAGAAGGAAAATAAAATGAATGTAAAATATTAAATGAGACGTGATTGGGGATTGGGTTTTTCACTTAAACATTCGCATCTCTCTTGCCAGTAGATCTCTGATCACAGACCCAAACAAGGGTCAGACTATGTCAAGCACTTGGATAAGAAGCTGTCAGATATCATCCAGGCACTACTGAAAAGAGAAATAAACGTGATCTGAATGCCCTTACATTTGGGGGAAGTTAAGTTCTTCAGCATTCCACTCTTCAGCACAGTTTACTTTTATCTTTCTTTGAGAAGTAGTAAGCCCGTCCGGACGGCACAGGGCCCCGTGCCTCAGTGTTGCTGGGTTTCAGTTGAGAAACATCACCACATCCCACCTGCACTACAGCTATCCAACATCTCAGGACAATTTTCACAAACATTCACTATGTTTGCTTTGCTGTACTAATTAAATTCCGTTTCGAGCTCTTTCTACTTCCATTCTCGCAGCAGTTTCAAATGGAAGATGAGATCTTTCTAAAACCCTGCGCAGCAGATGTTGTAACTCGGGAGTGGGTGAAGTAGGGCCAGGAAAGCAAAGGCAGGGAGCTCTGAGGGGTGAATTGTTTTCCAGGTTTTTCTGTTCATTTGCTGTGCTACGATATGCAAGTGGTTTATCCTCTGTGCCCCCGCACCTCCAGCTGTTGAAAGGATATCATACCAGAGGACTTCCCAAAGTCTAATTATTTTTTGTTGGAGAAAAGCGCCGCAAAACTGATGAAAAATGCCACAGAAGGGTGCAAAGCTTTACTAGTCTTTTAAGGTCTGACCAGAAGGGCACTGAAGTAGAAAAAAGACATTCATAATGACTTCCGTGGACTTCGAATTGGACTTTTAGCCAGCTGTCACTCACTGGGTGGCACACATTTGTCATGTCCTTCCCTGTGTGTCATTGTCACTACCCACTCGCGGTGGAGCATTCCCAGGGAAAGCGGTAGTACACCAATCAGCAGGAGCTGTCTTCTTTTACTAGATATTGAAATTATTTTTTCTTTGAACTCAAAAATTACTTTAGATTACATTTTTATATTCCAGTAGCACTGAGAAATTCCAAAAAAAGATCAAGAGCTTGACAGGTGTAACAGCATAAAAAATTAAACTATAAAGGAGCATATGCTGCAGACATTTATGGTCTAACAGGCATCTACCATCACTCCCGTCTGGTTCTACCACAAAGAGTTAAACCTTCTGGAGGCTGGTGGGTTTCATGTTGTGCCATCTGAAGACAAGAGAGGAAAGGGAAGAAAAAAAAACGGTCACAGCCAGTTAGCCCCAGCAGACCCAGTTCTCAGGGGCACATCTGTGAATTCAGCAGATAGATTCCCCTCCACCGAGCCGTCTCTCCACGCCACAAGCACTCTGTGCTGCCCGAGAAGATTCCTCAAAGCGCTCCCATTTGAATCCCAATTACATAGAAAGATTTCGGAGGACGCAAAAAAAACCCTCTATCAGCCAGGTACGTCTAAATTATTGTTTTGCCCAAAGCAAACTTGGTTGATACACTTAGCGAATGTTTTGAGAAATACTCTATAAAGATGTCCTTCCTTAAGCCTGTTTATGGAAGACTTCAAAGCTCTGGGGGTGTCTGGATATGATTTTGATTGTGAAGAATTTGGGAAAAGCATTTGCTTTCCAGGGTTACGCGTCTTCATTTCGCAAAGGGAAAGGCTGCAGACCAGTCAGAGAAAAAAAAAAAATATACAATATTACAAAATAAATGTAATTCTACCATTGGTATCTGTGTTCATGCCAAATAAAAAATAACTGCAAACTAATGACAGAATATAATGGTCAGTGATGAGCATTTACTAACTCATTTACTAACTCCATGCTGTCTTGCAGCCTCTTCTCTCCGTGTCCAAGCATCACTGTTCCAGTGCCTTGTCTTGGTGTAAATGAAAGGGGCTTTGGCTTTGCTACCCCTCATCAGATCAAATCATTCACTATTTGGTAGAGTTCAAATTACTGTGAGATTATTATGAATATAGTATTCTTTAACGTTGGCAAAAATTAATATGAAAGGTCACACTACACAATAGTACTCAGTATTCGTTGTTCTCCTCTTTAAAATGTTTTTGTTGCCTGTTCAGGTAACGGGCACAGCACACAGGTGAACTAACAGTTACAACACAGGGTCAAAGAGAACAATAAGTAGGAAACACAGTTTGGGAGTGACTCGGTGCCTAACCATAGTAATCTTGTGACATTTACAATTTACCAGGACCTAGGACACAGGACCACAGGCGACTTGCTGCCTTCCATAGCAGAAGTTAGAAGAGAATAACTTCTAAAGGCATATGAAATGTCACTTGATGTTTAGGCGCCTGAATCCTACCCCTTGTTTCTAAAATACAGTCATCCTATACTTCTCAGTGAACACATAATAACCTTTCTGAAATAATAACCCACACACAAAATTGTAACTATGTCCACCTACTTCCATACTAAGCACATTTCAAACCACATTAACTACTGCTTTTAAAAAGCAGCTTCTCTCTTCATTTGAGCCTTCTGCAAATAAATTTCCCAACGGATCTATCTAAATCTGAGCTCCTTGTAATCTCTTCTTGCCATACAATTATTAATTGAAAAAACGCAGCTCAAAATCATAAATTTGATTTTAAAATAAGGGAGAATATTAGTTTTCTTCTTGCTGTTAGCTTAGCTCTGTTCTCTGCAGTTCACTTCTTAAACACAGGCGCTATAAAAGTAATGCTGAGATTCTCACTTATTTGTATAATCCTCAGAGCTTAATCTTTTATAAAAATACCAAACATGATGAAGTATGACTCAAGTAGCCATAACTGTTTATGTAACTCCACCCTCCTCTATTTATCCATCTTTACTTCTCCTAGTGTCTTCTCCCCTCTATCTTGTGCTGTACCATAACAACGGCATTTCTCCGTTTCCCTCCACACCAGCACTAAAGCTAATCCACCTGGTTTTGAGCATAAAGCCACAAAACACATGGTTTTGAGCATAAAGCCACAAAAAAACACTTTAAACTGTTTGGCTATGGGGTTAGATTTCTAGCTTTTGGGTTCCCTGAAGCTGCTCTGGGTCAGCTAAGTGTTGGCCCAAAGGAATCAGTAGTGTTGGAAGGCTAGAGGTGGAGGTCAGCATGGCCAAAGATCAACCATGCTGAATTAACACACCCTAATTAACATGAAAAAACCTGGAAAGCCAAAGCAATTCCAGCAAGTGTCTAAGGAGCTACTTTTGTCAGAGAACCTAGGCTAAATATTCTCTCCATTACTTGCTGACCTGCTCGCTTATATAAAGCTCAAGAAATATTAAGGGATGACCAGGAGCAAGCGTGCTTAAGTGTTTTTATTTAACCACTAAGTTCTGTGTGTCTATCAGTCTCACTTTTTATCATTTTCTTTGGTCTTTTCTCCACTCTGTACCTGCAACAGTCTCTTCAGACAAGTGTACTCCTCAGAACTGAGTACTGCTCGACATTTGGGAAATAGTTTGTGACACTGTGGACACTAATAATTGTCATATTTGGAGATTCTTGAGGTATATGTAAGAATGTAAGGTGAATGCCCACATTTCATTTAAATTATTAGCCATTTTTAGTACTCCTGTTAGACTGCAAACATAAACCAGCAGTTAAATGGAGAACACTAGGGTAACAAAATACAGAGCACTAACTTACAGATGTGCTCGTGGCATCTTCAGTATGGGAGACATATTACTTTTCCAAAGATGCTGTAAACACACCAAAGCTCAGTAACCACACAATATGAACGAAGAGACGAAGGAAATCTAACCCAGTAAATCCAACCCAGTGCAAGCTCCTCTAACACCATTTTTGAATGGCTATCAGAAACAAGCAGCAGAGATGCTTGTTTAGCAGATCACCCGAAGGTAAACAAATCTTGTCAAATCTTTCTTCATGCAAATAATAAGAACAAAAACTGCTGTGTATACTGACATGCTCAGAATAGGGCTCGCTAATTTAATTAACTAGTAACTGAAAAGGAATCTAAATGTTGAATAAACTCCCACCTTCAGGGCAGAGGCATTACGACTGGCTACTCAGTGAGCAGAACCTGACCGTGATTTTTGGCAAATTCCACAATGTGCAAATGGATAAGACAGCTATTCCACGGATTATTTTCAAAATAGACTCAGTAGTGGCTATGCCTACCCTGCTGTGAGCGCATCTGACGGGGCTCACCTACCTTTGAAAGCTTTTAGTGGCAGATCTATATTCTAGCCCAGCAGTTTGGGAACCAGAAAGTGGGGCAGACAGGCAGTACAGGAATGTGGTACAACAGTTCCTTCTGTGCGTGAAAAAATGTGCTGATGGCAATTTGATGTAGTCGGTGCCATCACTTCCCATGATTTTACACTGACTTTCCCAGTACACTATGTTGTTCCCGAGTCCCCAGGCTTTGATGTCACATAACTAGAAGATACCGATCCTTCCTTAAAAAAGAAATCCCACGTGCCTTGGTTTTCTTGTTACAGCAAAATGAAAAGCAAGGAAGGAGCAAGGAAAATATAAATCCTGAAGATTTCAAAAGAAAGAATTGTATTTAAAATACCTTGTATTCGAAAGCTTATTCACACCTTCAAATTCTGGGGACCGGGCAAAGGCTGGGACAGAGAACTTGGACACTTACTAAAAGGCACAATTCTGCTACCACCAAAGGGCAGTGCCAAAGAACTGGGCAGCTTTTCCCTCTCTGGTGTCTGTGCTCTCCAGAGCTCCTTCAGCGTCATTATCCAGGCTGACTACATAAACTCCTTCAGATTTTTGAACAAACAGGTAAATAAAGTGAAAGCTACCCCTTGAAACCTACTCGTGAAAGCATGAGACAAGAGCAGACATCAAATATAATTCGATGGCACTCTGGAAATACCTGGCAGCCAGGCTCCCAAGCCACACAGTTACCCCCACTGCGAGATTCACCCCGGCACCAACGGCTTCTACCTCTGCAGCAGTGTGGCCAGAAACGCCGCCAGCACCGCCTGCTCCCAGAGGCCTTGATGTTTTCCTTGTAAACCTGCAAAACGTTCACCTGGCAGTTTGCACTGGCCTACGTCGGCCCTCGCTCCGTCTGACCCTAAGGGCGCCGGCCGGGCCCCGGGGCCTGCAGCTGCCCGCCCTCCCGCCAGCGGGGCCCGTTCTCGGGGAGCAGGCCAGCCCCCCAAGGCGGCCCGGGCAGGCCCCCCGGCAGGCCCGCGGGGGGCGTGGGACCAGCGTCCCTTCTCTGCAGCCCCCTCCCCCGGCCCGCCGAGGCACCCCAGCAGCTCCGGCGCCTCAGCCCCACCGCCGCCCCGGGGCG
>JAHREE010000316.1:29384-51206 GCA_033628505.1 Tringa tobata | reverse complement strand
AGCCCCACGCCGGGCCGGGCCGAGGCGCCGGGCGGGAACTACAGGCCCCAGCAGGCCACGGGGCCGCCGTTGCCATGGGAGCGGCCGGGCCCGCAGCGGAGAGGCCGCCCGGGCCCACACACGGCGGTGCGCGGGAGTTACGTGCTGACAGGCCGTAGTTTGTACAAAATCCCGCGGAACTGGGGGATTTTGTCTTTGTCTTGAGTTGCATAAAAGGGTCTCTTTTGGGGTCTCAAAGCATGAACTGAAATGCAGCTTTAATACGATTGATTGTCAGGCAGCTCTCATAGGGTATAAAGTATGTTTCATCTGTTTCTTTTGTGGTTTTTTCCTCAGCTATCGAGCACAGTATGGCCCAGTTGGTAGGCGAAATGTCGCTGCAGGTGGTGTCAGCCGTCAGTAACTCGTCCTTGCTGCAGCCAGGCTTCTCGCTCCTGAATTTTGGTGGGCACATTTTCTTCTTTGGGCAGAAAGGCTGGCCCAAAAGATCCTGTCCCACAGGTGTCTTCCTCCTGGATGTAAAGCAGCACGAACTCAAAATGAAACCTGCCTTCTTCTCTAAAGACTCCTGTTACCTCCCCCCTCTTCGCTACCCTGCCCTTTGCACACTCGGAGGCGACGCGGAGTCAGATGAGTGCCAGTATGTCATCCACGGTGGGAAAACACCCAACAATGACCTTTCTGATAAGATTTACGTTATGAGTCTGGTAAGCAAAACCAGCAAGAAAACCACCTTCCAGTGCGTTGAGAAAGACCTGGGTGGAGATGTCCCTGAAGCCAGATACGGGCATACGATTAATGTAGTTCATAGCCGAGGAAAAAGCATGAGCGTTATATTTGGAGGGAGAACATACACTCCTCTTGCACAAAGGACCACTGAAAAATGGAACAGCGTAGTTGACTGTTTGCCATCTGTGTTTCTTGTTGATTTGGAGTTTGGATGCTGTACGTCATACATACTTCCAGAGCTTCAAGATGGACTTTCTTTCCATGTTTCGGTTGCCAGAAATGATACAATCTACATTTTGGGAGGTCATTCCCTTCAAAATAACACCAGGTCCCCCAGCCTGTACAAATTAAAAGTTGATCTTCCACTCGGCAGCCCAGCCGTGACTTGCAGCATCTTGCCAGGGGGAATATCTGTGTCAAGTGCTATAGTGACTCAAACTGGTGATACCGAATTTATCCTTGTCGGGGGCTACCAGTCTGACAACCAGAAACGGTTGGCATGTAACACCATAGTTCTGGAAGACAATAAGATAGAGATTGTTGAAAGGGCGAGCCCGGACTGGACACCAGATATTAAACACTGCAGGATGTGGTTTGGCTGTGATATGGGCAAAGGGTCTGTATTGCTGGGCATTCCAGGAGCCAACAAACAGTTAATCTCAGATGCAAATTACTTCTACATTTTAAGATGCAAAGGAGCAGAAGAGGACAAGGAGGAAGAACTGGAAGCACAAATTTGCAGTCAGACATCGACCGAAGACCCTGGAGACTCCACTCCATTTGAAGATTCGGAAGAGTTTTGTTTTAGCGCTGAAGCCAATAGCTTTGATGTTGATGATGCTGACACTTACAATGAAGATGATGAAGAAGATGAATCAGAAACAGGCTACTGGATCACCTGCTGTGCCACCTGCAATATTGACATTAACACCTGGGTCCCTTTCTATTCAACGGAGCTCAACAAGCCTGCAATGATCCTGTGTTCCGGTGGGTCTGGCCACTGGGTCCACGCGCAATGTATGGATCTCTCAGAGACCATGCTTCTACGTCTCTCAGAAGCAAACGTCAAGTACTTCTGCAACAAACATGTTGACCTTAATAAAGGGCTACAAACTCCCAAAAAGGTGGTGCGCTTGAAAAAGCAACCCATGAAACCACTGCGCAAAAAGGCAACCATGAAGTTGTCAACGCCCACGAAAAAGTCCTTTCTTCGGAGATTGTTTGAATAGATTCACTCTGCTGATTTAGTCACCTGGGAGGAAGGAAAGCTGCAAAGGCAGCTAATAATGGTTGGAGCAGAATCAGTTATTGGAGCTCAGTGAGATCTTTTTATTGAATTGATCTCAATGATCTCAATGTTTCAGTTACGTGTCAAAGCTCATGGATTTTTTTTGTCTCTTATTTGTCTTTATGTAGTACCCGATTAAGAGCCCCGTCGCAGAAGGCATTGTCAAACACGCAGCCAGATACTGGTAACTTTGTGCCATATTTTGTGCTATAACTTACTCCCTGGTTATCCCCAGTGAGTTTTATGGAACTGCTGGTAGCGTAAGACATTACCCCATGTACTCGGTGGTGTTCGCATATGCCCACGGAGAACATTCTATTACCCATTTTTATTTTTTGTCTTAGTAGTTCTAGAAATAATTGGCCTAATTTATAACAGCATTACTCCCATTTTATGTTGGTGTAATGCAATAAAATTAGACTAATTACTCTGGTTTTAAACTGGAGTGGTGGCTTGAGTCCCTTGTGTTAGGAACAGTGAAATATTCAGACACTGAAGGTCAGTTTTGTTCGGGGGCTTCCGTTATGGAAAGCTTACGTATGGAGCATTTAATTCTGGATAATTAATTTTTTTTTTTTGAGGGGGTACTGAATGTCAGTATGTCAGTTTTGGCTACAGTTGTGGAATATCATCTCCTAGTAGAAATCAAATTGCTTTTTTAAACCTCTGAGCTCAACAACTGCTTTGTGTCTGTATTTTTAAAAATCTAGTAAGGTAATAAAGTTTATAATAAAAATGACTGTATTTGTTTCACCTGCTCACGGGGTAAATCAAACGCTGTAAATCCCAAAGTCTATGAAATGGCAGCGCGTGTGCTTGGGAGGTCCACCCGAGGTCTGGTGAGTGGTCTGGCTTCACAGCTGCCCCATGCTGTGAACCCCCAGGGGCTTCAGAAGAAGTTCCTTCTGATTAACAGGACTTTTATCATATACTCCAGGTCCTGCACTACCCGTGTCTTTCCCTGCTCTCCCAGGGTGACTGTGTAGAGTGTGAAAGCTTGAAAGCGCACGCTGTAGCTCAGAGTGACTTGGAGAGCCCGCGGGGCATTGTGAGGGTGGAAACAACCGCAGCTGGCTGCTAAAGCACCAGGAGAAGATTGGATTCAGATTGAAAAGGACATTGTCAAGGTTGAATGGCCCAAGAGTTTACTAACTTTTTTGTGGATTCTTTTATTGGCTATTTGTAAAGCCTCATCATTCCTGACTTTATTTTTCATTTTTATTACTGCTCCAGACGTCTCTTCAAAAAATCTATGCCATCAGCCCAAAACTTGTGAGCCAACAGTAACAGCACAGTGCTCACAGCCCAGCTCTCCTGCTGGACCCCTGAATAAAACAGAGATGGGGGCATCGGCCAGTCCTTTGGTTGCTCCACGCAGACCCGAGCCCCCACTCCTTCACAGAGCAGCCTGTGTAGCACAGCATTCCTCTCAGGACAGACAGGGGTGTGCAGGACCCACCCTTGAACCTTGTTACGGTTTGAGAAAACCCATAACACTCTATTGTCGTTCAGACAATTATTCTATCACCCGATGACCCTTCCCCATCCAGAAAGGGGAATCGGGGAACACAAAGAAGCACAAGGGTTGAAATATAAATAGATTTAATAGACTAAGACTAAATAATTAACAATAATACTAAAGAACCGATATTAATCCCGATACAAGATAAAAGATATACAAGAATTACACTCAGCCAGTTCTATCAGCAGGAAGCTGTGCACTCCCAGCAGGGACAGCAAATGGCAGACACTGCCAGCGCAATGGCTTCAGGAGGAAGGGAAGGCCTCAAGGGGTCCGGCACCGGGGCAAGGAGCTGTCTGGACCCGCGGCCATCAAGGGAGAGAGAGCTACGCAGCAAACATTTCTAATTTATATTGGATGTGACGTTTATGGTATGAAATAATTCCGTTGGCCAGCCTGGGTCAAATGCCCCGGCCTTGCTCCTCCTTGTCCCTGCACCTGGCAAGGCTTGAGAACACCAACCTTGAATCCCACAGAGCCTGGCTGGCTAGAAAGTAAATATTTTCACAAATTCAGACAATAGAGCCTTCTAAAAGTGCAATTTTCCCCAGCATTAGAAGAAAAGTCAGTCCTGTGTCTCTCAACCCAGGACAAACCTTCACAGCACAAGTCAGTAGCAGAGGAAAGTGAAGGGCAACCACAACAAAGTTTGCGTTTTCACCCTTGCTGTGTGCTGAGGGAGGTCACAGCTTGGGTAGAGCTTGTAAATGGGAAGTAGATCACCCTGACTTTGATATGGGTATAAATTTCAGTGCCAGCTTCCCGTTTCCTTTGTCATGCAGCTATGCCTAAGCTCAGAGTATGTTTTTCCAAGGAGCAAATTAATATCATGCCCTTGTAAAGTCCCTTCAAACTGGTGAAATTCAATAGTCAACATCCCCTTTTGTAGGTTAGTCACAGCTGAATTGTCATTAAAATATACATCCATCGTGCACTCTTCATAGACTTCATGGACATCAACCAAAAGAAATCCACATCAAAAACCACCTCATCAGAATAGCAACCATGGGGGACAATATACTCACACAACAGGACTCCACCCCTCCTCCCTTCACTGCTTTACAACAAGAAAAGGCTCCTCACAGTTCCTGAGCTCCCTGGCAATGACCTGTCCAAGTTCTCGCCTGCCAGCCTCTCCCAATTACTGTTGTTCTCTCAAATTCCACAGACCCCACAATTGTGTGACAAATCCATCTGCTGGTGCGGGCAAATAAAAGGATGGAAACATCTTCCAAAGGGAAAGCTCAACGCTGGCCTAGCAGAGGTGATGTTCAGCCTGAGATGAAGCCTGGTGGCCCAGCTCGGGCACCAGTGGGGCAGTTGCAGTAGGTTGGGAGCAGCTCTTGAGTTCCCAGAAGTGACTCCTGTGGCTGAGGTGACTCCCCGAGCCCTGGGAGCCCAGAGCAGGGACACTCAGCATGTGGCAAGTGCAAGCACACATTGCGGCCCCTTCCAGTCCTTACCCGAATTGCTGTTCTTGGCCTCAAGGCTGTGGCTGTGAAAAAAGCAATTTACAATCGGGCTTTACAATGTTCCTCATCAGGCCTGTAATTTTAGTGTATTGTATGTTTGAGCTAGGGTTTTTTTTTTAATTTATGTTTTGTTTGAGTTGGAGGGAGAAATTGCTTGGTCCAACCATGTCCCAGCCTCACAGTGAAAGGTGGTAGAAGCAGCATTAAATCACAGCTCAGAGATGGTTGTCACTGCTGGAAGAGGAAGTCAAATCATAGAATCATAGAATCATCTAGGTTGTAAGGGACCTTCAAGGTCATCTAGTCCAACCATCAACCTAACTCTGACAAAAAGACATCACTAAACCATGTCCCCCAGCACCATGTCAACCTGTCTTTTAAACACCTCCAGGGATGGTGCCTCAACCCCTTCCCTGGGCAGCCCATTCCAAGGCTTAATAACCCTTTCAGTGTAAACATTGTTCCCAATCTCCAATCTGAACCTCCCCTGGTGCAACTTGAGGCCATTTCCTCTTGTCCCATGGCCTGTTCCTTGGGAGAAGAGACCGACCCCCCCTGGCTACACCCTCCTTTCAGGGAGTTGGAGAGAGCGAGAAGGTCTCCCCTCAGCCTCCTTTTCTCCAGGCTGAACACCCCCAGCTCCCTCAGCCTCTCCTCACAAGACTTGTTCTCCAGACCCCTCACCAGCTCCGTTGCCCTTCTCTGGACCCGCTCCAGCCCTTCAATGTCTTTTTTGTGGGAAGGGGCCCAAAACTGGATATATATATAAAAAAAAACCTGGATAAATATAATATTCCAAAGGACTGGAACATAAAGAGGTACCTCACCACCAGCCTGTAAGAAGACACTTGACATAGCTTTCAAGGCTGCAGAAAGTACTTCATTCCCTGATAATTCTGATGACACTTCTGAGTCATGTACTTGTTAGAGCATTGATTGTGTTCAAAACCAGCTAATCAATACTAGATGTTTCTTCCTCAGGCAGGTTAGAATCAGGAGATAAAATGAAGTAGATTTGAGTGCAGAAGTAAATCTCCATTGTCTCTGCATCCATCTGACCTATGTTTTGTAACCACAACAAGCAGCATTGTGGTTTCCAGCCACATTTCAGTAACACTATGTAGTTATTATCAACTTTTATGAGAATAATATGTGGATTTTACTGCTATTGAAAGGTGCTTGGGCCCTGAAGTGCCTGATTAATCTACAGGAAAGTCACAGCACAAACTTTATTGGTAGCACTAAAGCAAGTGTCATAGTTCAGAGTGACTCATTGCACCTACAGAGCATTGAAAGGAGTGGAAATAATGCAACCAGGAGCCCAAAGCAAAAGGAAAAGATTGAATTCAGATTGAAAAGGAATCTGTAAAGTTATTTACTGCTAGACTCAATGGATTAAAGACAGGACTGGCTTACTTCTGTTTTTTCATGGTTGGTAGCTGTAGCTCCCTCCATGTTTGATTTCCTGCCCTTTCAAACAAGACAAACTTCTGGGAAGAGCTTGAGCAACAGCCGCTGAAAATCAAACGCCAATTCTACTTGACCTTTGAAAATTGTGACACCAAAGCCCATTTTTTCTTTAAAAAAAAAGCAAGACAATAACCTTATAAACTCTCTTGATTTCTGAATACCTACGCATACAGGGGAAGAACAGGACACTGGCCGCTCCCACAGTGTGCAGAATCTCCTTGGGGTGGTAGTTATTGTGTATTCCCTTCTTCACTGGCTCAGAATTCCCATCTTCAGGGGGTGTTGAAAATATACGTCTTGTCCTCTCTTCCAGATGCTGCTAGAAAAGGTGCTAATTAAATCCTTTTTAATGTGTCTTTTTGTATTATGGGCAATACGAAGCTTGATGCAGAAGGTTGAAAAGTTCCCACACTTGGGAGTTGCAGCTGGTCAGCTGTTTGAAAGTTATGCCATATTCAGTCACCTAAGCCAGTACCCTGAAGAGGAGTGGTGACAGGCCTCGTTATTCTTCATCTGGTCCTGATTTTAGTAGGAATACACAGAAAATAAAATTCAGAGAGTTATTTATGAATGAAGGAATTAAATCATCCTAATTTACCAGGAAACTCTCTGAGGCTTGTTTGGTTTTCCTTTGTTTTACATGAGTTCTGTTTCTTCCATCCAACGTTTTTGATGCATGATCAGCCAAAAGAACTAAGTTGGTGATATAAAATCCAGCAATTAGACGTCTAATTGCCTGATCGCACAAAGAAATCAGGTAGCTTAATTTGCTCATCATTAATCCCATCCAAACCAGTTGGTTTGGCTGGATTAGTTCCATCCAAACCTGTTAAGTCTTTCGACCCTGAGATATCATTGCAGGGAAGAAAGAAGGATTTCCTGAAGCGGGATAAAGGGAGGCTACAAATCTCAAACTGAAAGGTAGATTTGCAGCTCAGTCTACGATGAGGAGCTAAAATTTGATGCAAAGGGTGCCCACAAACCAGTAAAGAAGCTTAACGTATTAGCATGGACATAAAAGCCCAAGGCTGATTTGAAACAAACGCTGGGATGGTGTTTGTAAATAAAGCAAAAGCCATTTACAGACTAAATAAAACTGGTTTTAAATTAGTTTAGTTTTCTGTCAAACAGCTCCCGGGGAGGAAAGGTGCTGAAAGGGCTGCTGAGACTCACAGAGTCATCTTCATTTCTGTTAATTTAGTGACTTCCAGAACAGGGCTGGAATCACAGCTGTCCCTGGGTGTTAGAACAGCCTGAATATGAAAAGCATCCAAAACGTGAATGAAAAGTAAAACTTTTACCATGAAATTAGTGCATAGTTGAATAACTGGTAAGAAATACAAAGCCGGAAACTTAAATATTTAGAAGACCTTTATTTTAAACAGGTTTCATGAATTAAGAAACTGTAGTACAGTAAGAAAAATTAAAATTATGAAGCTGTGCAGTAAGACAAAGCACAGAACTCGGTGCAGTCAGAAATTAGGATGCTGTAAATATCTAGAATTCGTTTCTGAACTACCTGACAAAAAGTCAAAGCTGATTTGCTTGAAGTCAGTAGAATTGTTACTGTGAGGAAAAATAGATGTGAGATCAGAATCATGGCTTCTGACATAGTTCACCTCATTTCAAAGCATGGCAACTCACAATACCGAGCCCTTGAATAAAGCCAAACAAAACAAGATACATGAAGTGATTGTATAAAAACTACAGTCAATACAATTTCAGAAGAAGGAAATTATTTAACATGAATTATTGTGCTGCACCTGGGGAGAAAAAAAAACCCTGCATCAGTACAGCCTGGTCTGTCGCTGCAGTGGTCCCTGTGGATTGTGCAGAGTGGACCCGGGTTCCCCGGGGGCAAAACTCACTCCTGTGCAAAAAACAGCAAAACCCGCTTGTACCACTTCAAGGGAGTGAAAATCACCACGAGGCAAGTCGAGGCTTTTAAACTGGGCCCTTGGTTATCCAAGTAGAGTCAAGGGTCAAACAGAAGGAAATGCAGTCGTCCCAAATGGACACACAGAGAAGAAAGACAAGTGTGCAACTATTTGCGTCATGAAATATATGAAATATGAATAAATGCAAACTATACCTGCATTCCCCACTAAAAGATGCTCTTTATACCTGACACTTATACTCCCTGGAAAACTTCTTGTCTGCATTTATTGGTAAAGAATGATGCTTATATATGTATCTCTATATACATGCTCTATGGAAAATAATTGATTTATTCAAAAAATTTAAAAAAAAATTAATCTAGAAATGAACACTAAGTGTAGACATACATGGTACACCATCCAAGAGGTGCCACAGTCCTTCTGACTGCTTAGAAAAGTACGCGTTTTAAGTAACATTTTCCAACTGCAAATTTTGACATAATGTTAAACTGTTTAAAGAAACCATATTAAAACAAAATCCTAAATTAAAGAATAATTTTAAAAAATATTATTTTAATTAATAAAATCAAAGTAAATACATAATTGGAATACTGCTAATATTTATACAAATTACTAACACTTAACTCTATTTTTTCACTGTCCATAAATGGTAAATACCAGACCCATAAAGATATAGTAACTGACGTGAACAAGAATCTACTAAACAAACCTCAGACGATTAATTCTTTAAGTTTGTTGTTCATTTACACTCACAAACCAACTTCCTCCACATCAAAATAAGAACAAAAAGCGGATTCTTTTAGATCCATGCTTTGATTCTTTCTGCATTTAATCTTCTTTCAGAAATATTACTCCAAATGCAGCACCAGATGCCAATCTGAAAAGCTAGATGATTTTAGGACATCTCGGGTACTTTTGAGTATTTTTCATGAATATATCATTGAATGAAATTAATATAATTTTAGTATATGAATATACTAAATACCACTCAGAAAGGCAAATATCACCAACAAAATGGCTCATCCAATATAGTGCAGAGGAATGGCAACTAAACGTTGCTGTAATAATGTAAAACGCAGTATGCACTAATTTCAAGACAGTCCATTGCTTTTGAACTCATCTTGTCTGCCAACTGCCTTTGAGGTTAATAAATACCATTCCTTTTTTTTACAGATTTGGAAAATGAGGCTGTGAGCGTGGCGTATCCCGGGTGTGCAAAAGCGCAGCGTTGGCTGCAGTTGGAGCACCTCAGCCAGTGGAACACCCCAACAGAGAACACCACAGCCCTGGGTGTATCTGATAAAGGTAATAGCTATATAGTTATACTCTATACTGAAGTTACCATAGAAATCTAAACCGCTTATGGAGCAACAAGCTACACAGCAGAGTCTGAATGTACTTCGTATAGTGAGATAACCACAAGGCACTGTGAATCCTGATTTAGGAGCACAAATGCCAGTTTGCATTTCAGAGTAAACAGATGTCGCTAAAAAGATCTTTAAAAATTTCCAGCTACCTTTCTTATATGTTCCTGTAGGAAATTAGCACGGGGATACTACCATCTGCTCCTAAGCAGTACTACAATATAAATGCTAAATAATAATATTTTTTTAAAGATTGTGAGATCAAAGTTTGCATCTTCAATCACTATTTTATACAAAAATAACTGAACTTTATCTCAAAACAATTACCCATGTAATTACCCTCTGACAAATCTTTACTTATGGCCAAAGGACCATCAATAAAATAATCAAACCCTCTTAAAAAGTAAATAGCAAAATAGTTTCAAAAATGCAAACAGAACAAATAGCCACGCTCCTTTTTTCAGCAACTGTCAAAACTCCCCAGAATCATACTCATTCCAAAAATAGTACTTTCTATGAAACCTTGTTTACTTTGTCTTTCTCACATACAAACAATGCTCCAAGACCAAAATAAACCAAAGACCCTCGTTTGCCATTTGTTTCTGCTTTCATCTCACACAACAGCTTGTAAACGCTCCACTGCATTGCCTTGTGGAAACTCCCAGCAGACTGGGTGTTTATCAAACTCCACTCAGCACCCTTAACAGGGAGTGTCAAAACGATCATTTTGGACTTCCCTGTATCTCCCCAGCTCTGAAAGAGAAGCTCCAGAGAGACATCATCACAAACCCCACACCAAACGCGCTTTACGTTTAGAGTTCTGCTGGATCATTGCTTTCCAAGACCTCCAATGGCAAGGAGTCACCTAAACCATCCTCTGGATCAATGGTGAAGCCCTGGCTTTTTAAAGTTTTATGAGCATTCATGAACTTCTGGAGGTACTTAGAGGTATAGAGCCAGTGATGCTTCAAGACATCCTCCATCTCATAGCATTTGGACTGTCTGGCATTCATTTTTCGGAACCTCCTGAACAGTTTGTTTCCAGACTCATTTCCTTCACTCGCCCAGGCCCCTATAGACCCATCTCTCTCAATGATTTCAGGAACATGAGCAAGGGTTTTGTGGAAATAATTTGTAATCTTGCCTTCATATCTGTACTTGAACTTTGTAGACAGGAGCTCGGCAAAACGCTGTGAATTGTAGCTATACTGGCATAGCAGTTCTGGACACTCCTTGGCAGGGCATGAAGATCGCCACACTGGCTTCATCTTCAGGTAAAGGTCCATCAGTTCTTTTAGGGCTTCATGCCTTTCCTCGCACTTTATTAATTCACATACTGCCTCTACTGTCTCTTTGGTCATGAGCTTCCTAGCAAAATTTCCACTCATCCTCATCATAGGCTTCAAGTTCATCTTCTTCCTGAGGTGTTTGTCAAGAGCTAACTGCCACCTCTTCCTCTCCTCTTTAGAGACATCAGGATTCTTGTAAACTTCACCAATCTCCATCTGGAAAATCCTGTAGAATTCTGTTGCGTTGCCGATGTCGCAATGCAACGCATCTATGGAGGGAACGGTCTCAATAAAAGGTTTGGCTGAAACACCCTTCACTCTGTCACGGAGCTCATCAACAGATTCGTGATATGGGTTGGACCTCCATATTTCATATCGCTCCAGATTTTCAGCATGGCTCCTGGTTATGGAGTGTAAGACCAAATTCTGGGATGCCTCCAGTCGGGTCGCATCACACAGGGTACAAATGTAAGTGGAACCTGAGGCCTCCAGCCCTTCCACTTCTCGCACCAGTTTCTCATCATATCCTGTACCCCTAAAGATGAATTTGAACGTTCTCAGGATGCCTCCCATTTCAAGGAGCAGTTCGCTGTTTTTCATAGCCTCCCTTTCTGCTATGAGGGGGCTCAGGATCGCCGTCAGAGTTTCATGGTCTGATTCGTCAGCCAGCATAAGGCACAAGGGTTTGCAACACAACTCTGAATTGGGCTTTACTTCTTCAAAGATCCTCTTGCTTTCATTCCCACATGTTATAGCAATGTTCATGACTGTGAAGGAAAAGCGAACAGCCTTCTCTGGGACAGCAGGCCCACTTCCATGCTTCTCACTGACATCTCCCATTCCATCACAGGACTCTTTTACTACCACAGTGAAGGGACCATTCAAATAGTCATCCAGATTTTTTGCTTTCATGCCTTCCAGGATCTCCTCCTCCATGTCCTTTAAGGCACAAACCAAGGCAGCATCATATCGAAATCTCTTTGCAATTGTGTCTACTGGGTAGTCGTCAATGGAGAGAGGCAATCCTGATAGTCCATCTATAATTCCCACTTCTGTGTTGGTGGATACATTTTTCAAGGGAGGTTTCCACTCGAATGGATGATAACCTGGCAGGAGGGCTTTCTCAGCAGTGCGAAGAGCATGCAAAGGCTGGAAGATCTGCCTCCCGGTGACAGCTTTTACTGTTCTATACATTTTATGATATTGGCTGCAGCTGAGAAATGTGTTGACTCGGATTGCCAGGCAGACAGCGGGGTGAAGTCCAGATCCCCTCCCTCGCATTATTGCCTCCAGTTCATCTGCTTGTCTGTGTTCATTTTTTGCTCTTAAAGCTAACAGGAACAGAGTCATGCATACAGCCTTTATATCACCGCCCTCTTCTTTCTCAGCAAAAGCCTTGACTTGACGTTTCAGTTCTCTCAGACGATGTTTCTGAGCTCTCCTGGTCAAAGACAGGAGATGCTGCCTCGGTCGGCCACCTCTGTTTATGTGGCTGTAGAGCTCTCTGTCTTTCATCTCCTTGTGGCTGGAGAGGTGTTGGCCGTATTTTCCATGCAAGATCTCTTCATTGCATTCCTTTACAGGGCATCTTATAACCAGGCTGTCAAGGATGCTCAGGAAGGATTTCACTGGGGTTACCAGATCAGTAGGGAAGCAAGGGTACCAGCAGGAGGGGCAATAGCTGCCCATAACCTTGATACATTTAAGGATGCAAGTTCTGCAAAACAGGTGTCTGCACGTTGTCTCCACAGGGTCTGCCAAAATATGCTCACAGATCTGGCAAGAGATGGATTTAATGAAATCTACTGGGTAATCAACTGCAAGCAGCTTCGTGCTGAGATGTGTATTCTTGCAATTCACAATCTCTTTCATCAAGTTTTTGTTTTTTATCTGCGCTTGGTTCTTTGCACCTCTGTTCACCCGAGCCCGTTCTGCAACGCTCTTCACCCGTTTGCCGTGTGTCACACTGGGTGGCTGGCTTTTTCTCTTGACTCCCCGACTGGTGGTGTGGCACACCTCACAGTCCGGGGAGTGGGGCTGCCAATCCATCGTGCTGTTCCGAGGAAAATACACTTCGCACGGAGTATTACTGAATTTTCTATGGATAATACTCCAGCAGTTGTGACAAAATCGAGTGGGGTGGATGGTATCAACATCCCCTCGCACGTCAATCTTAAAAACCTTAGAGATAAGATCTGGCCAAGAGGTTGCTTTTTTCTCTTTCTTTCTCAGAAGCCACAAAGTTTCATCATCCACTGGCCCGTGCACTGGATGAGTTCTCTTGTAACAATCAACTTTAAATGAAACTCCACAGATGCGGCAAAGTTGCTTCAGGTTGTTCTGATGAGTTTTGTTGTCTTGTGTTTTCGTGTCACTGACATCTTTCCCAAGTGCCTGCCTATTGCCCGTTAAGTCCATCTTTTCTCCTCTTGGCACTGCTTCATCGTTACGCAGTAGGATTTCGTTGTGTGAAGCAGAGACCTCTTCTGCCTGATCCTTGTTTATCGGTTGGCTGTCATCAGAAGGTGTTTTTTCAAATGATCTCACTTTAAACAGCTTGAATTTCCATTCGGAAAATTTCGTATGTGGATGCTGAATTTCTTCAGGCAGGTCCATTTGTGATGCTACTGACATCTGCAATCCGGCACAAGCCAGATCACCTGAGAAAGAGAAAGCAGCTGTAAATTAGCTTATCCTCCAAAATGAATAATAACGTCATGGTTTTTAATAGAACAGTTCTAATCACTTTAACTGAGAAATGCTTTGAAAGTGAATTACTGGTCCAAGACACCTGCTGAACTGAGAGGCCCAGACATGGCTGTCCACCCAGTATCTCACATAAATACCCAAATGTGTTTTGACTTTGATTCTGAGGCATCCACGTGTTGCCCAGAGAAGCTGTGGATGCCCCATCCCTGGAGGGGTTCAAGGCCAGGCTGGATGGGGCTTGGAGCAACCTGGTCTGGTGGGAGGTGTCCCTGCCCAGGGCAGGGGGTTGGAACTGATGATCTTTAAGGTCCCTTCCAACTCTAACCATTCTATGATTCTATGATCACTGATGCACCTTTCATAAAGCCATTGGTCATCCAGTGTGAATATCCAAATCTGCCCCTTTCCTTCTTATACCCGACTGAGCTTACCATAAGTAAAGCTACTACAGACAACAGAATTGCGTTCTGAAGGTTTGGTGACTTTTTTTATACGAAACTGAACTCGATTGGTGTCTGAAAGATGTCTGCCTCATGCTTATTATCTAAATCAAGAAGACCACTGCTCTCACACCACTTGTTAGTCCTTGATCTGATCTGAAGTGTGTGATACACGCCACTCTCCACACACTGCTCGGTCCCAGCGTAGACTTTGTTCAGGCCCCAGTTTGCAAGGTACTTTAGCAAGTGCTTAATGAATGTGAGTAGCTCCATTAAGGCAGGAGGAGTGTATCCTCTGCTGATGCGCAGCGCTGTAGTTCACTGGACTCTAAAGGAGACGGGGCAATTTATACTGGCCACAGATTTGCTCTAGAGAGAATATTTACACACTGTAAGTCACTCGTCTGTAAAGTACCCTGCTGAGAACTCCCTCTGTAAGGATTACTGGTACTGGAAAGCTGAAAATGTCTGTTCAAATTTTATCCCAATTTTAGCTTTCCTAGAGATGCAGCCAAACATCGTATCAATGTGGTTGCCATGGAAATATGGTATTGTATAAAAATAAATACGAGACTTTGACCTCAAACACTGAAAATTTTTGCTACCACACCAGACTTAGAAGGCAAAATTGTGTAGAAACCACAACAAAAGTGACTAACCTATTTTTCATTATCTGGCCATGAGAAGTGTACAAAGCGAACAAACAGTAGAGAGTACATTCAACTATGTTTTCTGATTTGTTTTGTTTATACTGACCAAGTTGGTGTGAGGGATAAAAATGAGGAAAACTATACATCAAGGCTATATACTAGAACATGGGTACGGCTGTGGCTTCTTTATCTGATTATATCACTGCTCAGCAACGCACGTAACTTGCTAGAAATCTCAGGTCAGTGTATGTTCGGAAGGTGTCCTTCACAAGAAACACATGGTCTAAAGTGACCATGGCCAGGGTGCTCCTGAGATTATTTCATTTATAACCTTTCAATAAAGCATCATTTCAGCACAGTCTTTTACAGTCCATTGCGAAAGGACTGCATGCCTTGATTAGATTCCAGATCCAGAATGACATATCAGTCTGCTCAGCTCTGTCCTTAAGAGCCGTGTTTAACTTCAAAATCATTCATTATTAGGCCTTGGCAAGTGAAATTTGGGCTTGTTTTCTTCCCGGCTTCCCTTCATTTTGTCCCGCTGAGAACAAGCTGTCCATACCACTGTCCCCGTCTGTCTCCACTGCTCCGTCCAGCTGTCTGTCCTCTGTCTGCACTGCGCTCCCCCCGCTCTCCATCACCGGCACAGCCTCCGACGGGCTTGCTTGTCTTCTGTTGCTCGGAGGTCTGGGGTGTGCAGCTGTGCCCAGATGTAGTCTCAGCATTACTGCTGTCTCACTGCCTCTCCTGCATCCCGTGGCAGGCTTGGAAACATCTACCCACTGGGCAATAACCCGTTTGCCCCTGAATAGTCCCGTGTTCCTATTACCTGCAGAGGGATTGTCCTAGACTGTCCACAGATCTTTTTCTTCTACATAACACCCTGTGCCATTTTGTGTAACTTCACTATCTCCAGCAGCACCTTCAGAATATCTTAAACCATGAGCAACAAATACCTCCTCGGGGTGGTATCTAAGTCATTGTAAAGAAACAGCCAGCACTGAGTACATTTAGAGCAAAATCATGGAATCATGGAATTGTCAGAGTTGGAAGGGACCTCTAGAGATCATCCAGTCCAGCTCCCCTGCCAAAGCAGGGTTGCCCAGAGCACATCACTCAGGAGCATCCAGGTGGGGCTTGAAGATCTCCAGAGAAGGGGACTCCACACCCTCCCTGGGCAGCCTCTTCCAGGGCTCTGCCACCCTCACCCCAAAGAAGTTCTTCCTCAGACTTGAGTGGAACTTCCCATGTTCCAGCTTGTGCCCGTTGCCCCTCGTCCTATCGCTGGAAACCACTGAAAAAAGTCCGGCTCCTCCTCCTTCAACCCACCCTTTAGGTACTTGTCAGCATTGATAAGGTCTCCCCTCAGCCTTCTCTTCTCCAGGCTAAAGATCCCCAGCTCTTTGAGCCTTTCCTCCTAAGGGGAGTGCTCCAATCCCTTAATCCTCTTTGTTGCCCTACGCTGGACTCTCTCCAGCAGTTCCCTGTCCCTCTTGAACTGGGGAGCCCAGAACTGGATGCAGTATATTCCAGTTGTGGCCTCCCCAGTGCAGAGCAGAGGGGGAGAACGACCTCCCTCGACCTGCTGGCCACTCTCTTCCCTACACAGCCCAGGATCCCATTGGCCCTCTTGGCATCAAGGACACATTGCTGGCTCATGGGGAGTTTGCTATCCACCAGGACCCCCAGATCCTTCTCCTCAGTAGTGCTTTCCAGAAGATCCACCTCTAACCTATATTGGTGCCTGGGGTTCTTCCTTCCCAGGTGCAGGACCCTACACTTGCCCTTGTTGAACCTCATAAGGTTCTTCTCTGCCCAGCTCTCCAGCCTGTCCAGATCACGCTGAATGGTGGCACAGCCCTCTGGAGCATCAGCCAGCCCTCCCAGTTTGGTATCATCAGCGAACTTGCTGAGGGTACACTCTGTCCCCTCATCCAGGTCATTGATGAATATGTTGAACAGGACTGGGCCAAGTATTGACCCCTGGGGGTCACCACTGGTTACAGGCCTCCAGCTTGAACCTGCTCCATTAACGACAACCCTCTGAGTTCTTTCACACAGCCAGGACTCAATCCACCTCACTAAATTGAGCATTCCTTTTCCAAAATATTTAATACTTTCTTTACTCTTCTAAGCCTTTGACTAAGTGCCACTATCGTGCCATACTCGTCTCCAAAACCATGACCTAACTCTTGCTATTAATCGCCGGCTCCAATGAATCAGACAGAGTTTACCCTTGCTAAAGAAAAGTTCACGCCCTCTTTTTTTTTCTCTTTCATTGAACACGGCCTTGAAGAAATGAATGACAAGGAAGCCCTCTCAGGTCACCCAACCTTCGCCTTCTGCAGTGGATAATTGTTGCCAACAGGCTACTCAGCAAATGCTTTGAATTGCCTAGCTCCTGGGCAGTGGAGGCACCAGCAGCTCTCGTGGGAGAGCAGAAATATTCCCAGTGCCAGGAATATTTCCTGCTACTCATGTGAATTTTGCCTGTGCTCTCTTATTATAGTTGGGGGTCACGCTGAACAATCTTCTCCCTGCCTACCCCTCTCAGATTCTTACGGTGTGAAATCAGGCATGAACCCCCAGCTGTGCTTACTTAATCGACTCTGACAGCTGTGTTCAGTATCACCTGTTTTTGTCTTGAAAAGGGAAAGAAAATCCCTTTTCTTCCCAGATCACAATATCTCCTACGTTTCTGAAGATGAGCAAGATTGCAATACTTTTACTCAAATCAAGGAAGACGTTGCTTTATAGATAGTCTCACCAAAACGAACAGAACAACCTCTGAGGTGAGGGAGCACATATAAAATAAAATAATTGACCAAAACATTAAACCAGGAAAAGGAACCAACACTCGGATGTCCTACAAGCATCGAGGATGCTGTCATTAGTACTTCCAGCCTACCTTTAGCTACTGTCAGTCACAGAGCTGCTGCTACGTCTGCCCAGTTTGCTCCAAATGTCCAGCTTGCTTGCTCTCTCTTCTGCGTGCTCTCACTTTTTCTGTGTTCCCTCTGCTTTTTAAAGACATCCAGTGCTGTTTATCTAACTTATCCCTGTCTCTCTGAGCTCCCAGTACCACCCTGGTGCTAACCACAGGTTGCTTCAACTAAACACAATACAGAGCTCTCAAATCCAGGTGGCACCTGGCAATTTATGAGGCTTAACCACAAAATTCATACAAACAAGGTCTCCTTGTGTGAGACTCCTGGGCCCTGAGACCAGTACAAAGACTCTCTCTGAGGAGCACCTGCACTGGTTTTCAAGACAAAGTTTTGCATTTGGCTTTCTTCTTTCTAGTTTCAGAGTTGTTTTCTTCACTGTGAACTCTCAGCGAGGAGAACCTGGTCTCTTGTCACATCACTGTCCAACATCAAAGCTATTTGATTGAAGACCAACAGGTCCTCAGGTCAACAGGAGCCAAGCTTCTCGGATTTGGGTGAATTGACAATAGGGATCACAAAATGTCCTTTCTTGTGATACCAGCATTTAATTTTCAATGATATTACCTTTTTGGTGATGTATGGCCATAATCTTGAAGGCCCTGGGCAGGGAAGACAAATCAGCAATATACAATACAATATTGAGTAACTGGTAGGTCTTACAACAGGTACAGGCCACAAGGGGCCACAGAGGGGGCAGTAGAGTCTCTCTTTTGGAGAAGCCCAGTAAAACACCCATGCTTAGTTTCCACGGAGCAACTGTCTCAAAAACTGACTCAAAGTGGAAAGAAACGAAGTTCCGTCACACAACAGCACCCTGAAAGTTTTCAGTCTTCACACATAACATTGTGCAAAACCCCTAGCAATCCATTAAGTCCTTCCAAACTTGAACATCAGATCACAGTCCAGAAGCAGGAATTTGCAACAGCAGCATGCCCACATAAACCCCTACCCAAGCATTTCCCTTTCTCAGGAGGCTTTATGATCCTACAGGACTCCATTTCCCACTTGCACACTCTTCCCTGACAAGGTGTCTATGAGGGAGGTCACTGTGCTTTCACCGTGGCTCAGCATCGCCCAGTTAACGCGGCCTCTTACACAACACTGGTGGCAGCCAGAGGGAAAATCAGCAAAAGTTGCAAAATTTGGCATTTGCGATATTTGCCACATTGCTACAGCTAAAAGTGGTGAGAGGATTCCTTCTCTATTATCACTCTGACCTCAAAATGCTTCCAATACTTAGAATCATAGCATTGTTTTGGGTTGGAAAAGACCCTTAAGATCATCAAGTCCAACCATTAACCTCACGCTGCCAAGTCCACCACTAACCCACGTTCCTCAGCACCATGTCCACCTGTCTTTTAAATACCTCCAGGGATGGTGATTCCATCACTTCCCTGGGCAGCCCAGGGAACACCCCCAGCTCCCTCAGCCTCTCCTCACAAGATTTGTGCTCCAGACCCCTCACCAGCTCCCTTGCCCTTCTCTGGACCCACTCCAGCCCCTCAAGGGGGTCCCCTTCATGGTGAGGGGCCCAAAACTGGACACAGCTCTCAAGGTGGGGCTTCATCAGTGCCCAGTACAGGGGGACAATCACTTCTTTTGTCCTGCAGGCCACGCTGTTCCTGATACAGGCAAAGATGCTGTTGGCTTCCTTGGCCACCTGGGCACACTGCTGGCTCATGTTCAGCTGACAGTTGACCAACACCCCCAGGTCCTTTTCCACCAGGTAGCTCCAGCCACTCTGCCCCAAGCCATTCTTTAAGATGCTGTCTTGGAGAAGTGGTTGGTCCTGAGCCTGTGCCACACGAGAGGCTAACAGTTCCTCGGTACCCAGTGTGATGATTCATGCCAGAGCAAGTAGTGCACGGAGAAAGTAAACAAAGTTCAGGGCAAAACCCTGATGGTGTCCTTGGTCAGATTGTGACTCACACAAAACCCTAATGTGAAATAAATCCCAATCAGAAACAACAAACGGAATGGGAGTGTCAGGATAAGGTGGAACAGAAATCAGAGGTTATTCCAGGCCAAGGCAGTGCGGGACAAGGATGTCATGGCTGAGGCACTTATAGACCTCTGAGAACATTAGATGGCTAGGTCCTGAGCCCAGCCCTTCTGCTGTTCCTGCTTTGCCTGGTCTTCCTAACAGCCTGCCCATGTTTACTACTCATTCCCTAGAATTTGGAGAGACCTTTTCAAAAACATATCAGGTGGGGCTGCAATACCAGATATCAATTAAAATCACTCTCCGCAGTCACCTACCAGTTTCCTCCCTTATCTTGAAATGGCAGAGGCAGCTCCCTAAGAATATGCACTGTTAGTACTGAGGGATTTGGGGCAATTAGAGAAGTACTTCAGCAAATCTCTCCCTCTGGGGTGCTTATTCAAAACTTCACCCGGGTTAACTCCCTGCCCTGTTCCCCAGCAGCCCCAGTTCCCCAGCAAACAGCAGCAGCCTGGTTGTCCCAAGGAGCCCCACGGGCAGGTGTCAGCCCAGTCAAGTGCTTTATTTCCAAAGTACCCAGGAAACCACCTTGAGAAAATACTGTGTTGTAGGGATACCGAAGGCAACTAAAGGATTTAATTGATCTCAGACTGCTACAGCTCTGGGTGTGTTTTATATCTGTATGAGCACAACGGCTCAAGTTTGTGCTGCACAAACAGCGCTGGAAATTGTGTTCCCTGGGCAAATGGCACCACCGAGTGGAGAAAGGAATTTTTGCATTGTCTTCTGTTGGAGCATGGGCACTAATACATGAGGATGGGTCTGTGCTTCCCAGAAACCATATAGATCTGCAAACTGCCCTGAATAAAGCCATTTCATTTACAGAATCACAGAATGATACGGAGTTGGAAGGGACCTCTGGAGATCATCCAGTCCAACCCCCTGCCAGAGCAGGGCCACCCAGAGCAGGTCCCACAGGAACATGTCCAGGTGGGGTTTGAATGTCTCCAGAGAAGAAGACTCCACCACCTCCCTGGGCAGCCTCTTCCAGGGCTCTGCCACCCTCACAGCAAAGAAGTTCCTCCTCATGTTGAGGTGGAACTTCTTATATTTGCGTTTGTGCCCATTTCCTCTTGTCCTGTCCCTGGGCAACACAGAAAAAAGACTGTCTCCATCCTCCTGACACCCTCCCTTTAAGTATTTATAGACATTGATCAGATCCCCCCTCAGCCTTCTCTTCTCCAGACTAAAAAGACCCAAGTCCCTCAGCCTCTCCATGTAAGGGAGATGCTCCAGGCCCCTCATCATCTTTGTAGCCCTCTGCTGTCCCCTGTCCAGCAGTTCCCTGTCCTTCTGGAACTGGGGAGCCCAGAACTGGACCCAGTGCTCCAGATGGGGCAATTTACACTTGGAATAAAAACTCCAGGTAAGTTCCTTGATTTTTCAACTCGAATAGGCTGGACAGCAGTGCTCTGGGTACCTTAGAGATTACTAAAAGTGGTATTTTTCAGTCACAGAGGGGGGGAGGCAGGTGGTTCAGCCATGGCTCCAGCCCCTGCTTCCCAGCTCTTGGGGCGCGCGGCAAAGACACTGAAAGCCAAAGACACCGAAAATCTCTGCAAATCTGTGGCTCCACAACCTCCTCGGCTTGTATCCCCCCCCCCCCACCACCACCAAACGCCGCAAACAAGAGTATTTGTTGGGTTTTACTATGTGCTGGTGGGGTGTTCTTGCCGAGAAAACTCACTGGCGCAACCAACCAAATTTCCTCTCGTTTGTTTTTAAGGAAATGGGGCTGTCTTGGCCTGCACAGGTTCTCACTTCCCTAAAACCAGCCCCCGGTGGCGGCCGGGCCGCAGGAGGGGTCAATCCCCGCGCAGGGGAGGCTCCGGCTGGACGCCCCTTGGGTGGGCTGAGGCTGAGGGAGAAAATCGTTCCCGTTAAGAACTGATTCTTTCCGTGAAGAATTTGCCCAACGTTGAGAAGCGGCTTTTCCTGCAAATCCCAAGCTGTGGGGAAAGGCCTCCCTTAGCCAGCCTCGTCCCTCACAGCGCGCAGGGGGGCCCAATCACCGAGTGTTCGCGGTTGGAAGGGACCCCTG
>JAHREE010000316.1:0-24513 GCA_033628505.1 Tringa tobata | reverse complement strand
TCAACCCCCTCCCTGGGCAGCCTATTCCAGGCTCTGACCACTCTTTCTGTGAAGAATTCTTTCCTAATGTTCAGTCTAGACCTACCCTGTTGGAGCCTGAAGCCAATAATGCAGCGGTGCAAGCAGTGACCCAGCACAGGCCACTGACTGAGGAACGGGTTCCCTAGGCTTTAAAGTGGGAGAGCAGCACGGGGCCTCCACTTTCCCTACAGTTTAAAGCACAGGGACTCCAGGCAGTCCTAACTCTGAAGGTTTGATCCGTAGGGCATTCCAGATTTCTGCGCCACAAATAATGATCAAACAAATTCTGTCAGTTCGCGTTTGGCCAGGAAAGCACTTTCCTTTCTGTTGTCAAACAACACAGCTCTGTTGCCTTGGAGAGAGGAGTCAACCTTTGCTGGCCCAAGGACTTTGGGTGCCTCCTGTGTGCAAGCTGAAACCCGGTACCTGTCTGCTCAGCACGTCTGAGAGGGCTTCTGAGATCTAGAAAAGGGCATCTGGTGGACAAGAAGCTCAACATGAGCTGGCAACATACACTGGCAGCCCAGAAAGCCCCCCGCATCCTGGGCTGCATCCCCAGCAGCGTGGCCAGCAGGGCGAGGGGGGGATTCTGCCCCTCTGCTCCACTCTGGTGAGACCTCACCTGGAGCACTGTGTCCAGCTCTGGAGTCCTCAGCACAGCAAGGACATGGACCTGTTGGAGCGGGTCCAGAGGAGGCCACAGAGATGCTGCAAGGGCTAGAGCATCTTTCGTATCAAGACAGGCTGAGAGAGTTGGGGGTGTTCAGCCTGGAGAAGAGAAGGCTCTGGGGAGACTTTAGAGCTCCTTCCAGTCCCTAAAGGGGCTCCAGGGAAGCTGGGGAGGGACTCCTGATCCGGGAGTGGAGCCATAGGATGAGGTGTAATGGTTTTAAACTGGAAGAGGGGAGATTTAGATTAGATACCAGGAAGCAATTCTTTGCTGTGAGGGTGGTGAGAGCCTGGCCCAGGTTGCCCAGAGAAGCTGTGGCTGCCCCATCTCTGGAGGGGTTCAAGGCCAGGCTGGATGGGGCTTGGAGCAACCTGGTCTGGTGGGAGGTGTCCCTGCCCAGGGCAGGGGGGTGGAATTCGATGATCTTTAAGGTCCCTTCCAACCCAAAGATCTCAGGTGTGTTACTAAACATAGTAAGACTATAGCTTTAGTAAAACTAAAACTTTCTCAGGCTTTCTCTGCCTGAGAAATTTCACACTAGCAAGAACAAGAATTACCATGTAATAATCCAGTTTAATTTTACTTGTTCCTTGATCTGAAGGCTAGATGTTGTACAAAGGAAAAAGGTCATAGAGCAGGCTACCAAAATGATTAATGTATTAAACTACCAATATGTGAAAAATGGCTAAATTCTAAAGGCTGTGGTGTAGACAAGGTATTATAAATTAATATTTGCATATTGTTGCACTTGTGTTTGACTCAGTTTTGTTCAGCACAGGGGAAGGATAACCACTGTTATCAATAGGATGAAAATCTGTTGTGGTTTTGAGGGGATGTTTGTTAGGTTTTACTTCACTGGTAATCTATTTCATAATCAAAAAAGAAAGGGTGGCAATTTTATGTGAATTTTTGGATATATACTGGTCTGGGTTTCAACATCCATCCTCTTCTAGGCTGAAATTTTTTTAAATTCCCCGGGGGAGGAACATGCAAAACTGTTACAGTTGGGTCACAAACTGTCTGCTCCACCTTCACTAGGGGAAAGACCTGTTGTTAACACTGAAAGACTGCCCGTCTCTAATTGGGTTTGCTCTGTTCGAGAAGATGGAATCTCTGTTCCTGCTCTTGGAGAGTAAAATAAATGCCAAAAGAAACAGAACTAATTCCTAGTACGGTAGTTACAACTTGCAGAGGAATTGGTTTAAACTATGGTGGGGTAATCGGGTTAATGGTCTGAGGAACAGCTCTGTGGATTTTGGTTTGGAAAACTGTGCCTGGCCCCACACCTGTAAATATGTGTGGAGGAAGGAAGATTTTCCTCACAGATAAGGTGAAATGTGTAAGAGCAGCAGGAGGAATTCTATTTTACGTAAAACATGAACAAAATTAAAAATCTGGCTTTTAATCACCTTGTTTAAGTTGCCTCTTTGTGCCTGAGTTTCCCTATTTAAACAGAGGAGCCAATGGCACTTGCACTTTTTTTTATGAACCCCTTGGTCATATGCAGACAAAAAGCTCCGTGTGAGAGCAGAGCGTGTCACTGAATGAGGGGATTTTTGTGTGAGACTGGGGTGTTGAGTGGCTGCAGCGACTCATTAATTAAAGTGACTCTGGTACAGGATTGGGTTTCTGTCAACTGACTGTACGGACCTGCTCTGTCTGTGGAAGCAATTCAAACGGAGAAAGGGAACACCGCTTGCACAGCACTTAGATCTGTAAAGGGTTCTGCTGTCCATTATACTGAGTCGGATCCTGTTTTCTTCCTTAGAAGAACAATATTTCAAATACCAGTTTTTTTTTTTCCTAGGAACAGCCCAAGGGAAGAGCTGTGCACTTGTTTGCAATTAGCGCGACAGCTGAATTTGGGTAAAGCTATTAGATTTTCCTCCTTGCGACTTCGTGAATTCCTTTATGACATCACTAAAGGGATAAGTGTGCCTCTTCCCTTTCTTAGTCTCACTAAATTTACCCTTGTGGCTTAGAATAATGTGAATTTCTCAGTCCTGGGCTGGCCTGAGGGTTTTGATATCCTGTATTCAGGCATTCCCACTCCATTGGCCCCGCTTAGTTCCTGTGATTTTTCAAGAAATATGGCCTGTGGACTCGTCGTCCTCTGCAGTGGCTGATAAATAAGTTATGTTAGTTTAAAAACAGAACCAAGTTGTTTTTTTCCCACCACATGGCAGTCTAGAAAATCTTCCTGTCGCAGAGCATCTTTGTGAGCATTGATCCTTCTGCTTCCATTCTGATTCTTTGGGGGAGCTACTCGGTTCCATGGGCTTAAATTGATGGTTGTTGGACTAATGCCTGAAGCAACTGCTGAGAATTTACGTGGTGTTTAGTTTGTGTTGCTGTTGTGTCTAGGAATCTTGATTATAAAGCCTGTTATGGTAGATAATGTATAGGGATAATACCTGGGGGCAGAGAGCAGGAACAGCAGTAAACATCACTCATAGAATTAGGATCATAGAATTGTCTGGGTTGGAAGGGACCTTTAAGATCATCTAGTCCAACCATCAACCTAACTCTGACAAAAACCATCACTAAACCATGTCTCTAAGCATTATGGCAACCCGGCTTTTAAATCCCTCCAGGGATGGGGCCTCAACCCCTGCCCTGGGCAGCCCATTCCAAGGATTAATAACCCTTTCAGTGTGAACACTGTTCCCAGTCTCCAATCTGAACCTCCCCTGGTGCAACCTGAGGCCATTTCCTCTCGTCCCATGGCCTGTTCCTTGGGAGAAGAGACTGACTCCCCTGGCTACACCCTCCTTTCAGGGAGTTGGAGAGAGCGAGAAGGTCTCCCCTCAGCCTCCTTTTCTCCAGGCTGAACACCCCCAGCTCCCTCAGCCTCTCCTCACAAGACTTGTGCTCCAGACCCCTCCCCAGCTCCGTTGCCCTTCTCTGGACCCGCTCCAGCACCTCAATGTCTTTTTTGTGGTGAGGGACCCAAAACTGGACCCAGCCCTCGAGGTGGGGCCTCACCAGTGCCCGGTACGGGGGGACCATCACCTCCCGAGTCCTACTCCCTCACTCCTGGGTGCAGTTCCAGACAGCTCTGCCACAGAGTTATTTCTGCATAAAGTCAGCCTTGCTGACCAGTTCCCTCCAAATCTGAACTGTCAAACTGCTCTGAGACCCTGTACCTTAATGGGGTTTCCAAAACGTCAGGAATGCTGCTCATCAGATACCTCTCATACCGCTGCCTACCCCAACAAAATGGAAAGTCAGATATTTACAGAATGGAATAAAAGTTCTGGTTTGATTTTTAGCTGTAACTGACCTAAATATGGGAACTTTGCCTGTTGGGTTTTGTTTGGCCTTTTATTTTTTTTCGTCTGGATAACTGGAAAAACCCCAACTCATACACTGTTAGCACAAACACTATTGCTAATTGCTCGTCCTGGAGTGCATTCCTGTGATATTACACACGTTCAAAATACATCTCCGTGAATGTTAGTTAAGGCTTTGTGTGATTAGTATTTCTTTTGATGTCCTTTCCAGGTGTCATATAGTAAGTACCCAAATAAAACTACCTTTGGATCAGTTTTGTGAGCTTGTGGCCAAGGTAACTCCAGACCTCAGGGGCGGGGAGGGACGCAAAAGGAATGGAGTGGTGAGCAGTAGTGATGGAGATCAACAGTTCTTCCAGCTCAGCTCTTGATTAACCCTTCAGTTTGCATCCCTAATGTGGTTTCAGTGATGTCATGGTGTTACAGTGAATGCAGGAGGTAAATGTCACCAGAGACCTTTGCCAACGCTGTGGTGCAAAGGAGGAGGAAACCTGGGCTTCCCTGCATGCCCGGCCCCGGCGCCCACAGCCTGCCTTCCCCCTGGTGATAACCGCTGTCTTTCAAAGAAACCTCCTTCATGGAAAACTAACTGCAGCAAGGATTCTGAGAAAATGGTTGTCACGGTTTAAAAGTTGAGGGAGAAGAAAATTTCTTGGACTTCTGGAACTTGTATTTGTTGTTCAGACCTTTCCTTAAAGTTCCCTAGTTCAACGTAGAAACATTGGCGATCTGTTTGGGGATGCCAGCTTCTTTTTGTTTTTTTATTTCATACCTGTGAGTTCAACCTGGTTTGCGAGCAGTATTTTCAAAGCAGGCTTTGCTGTGCCATTCACCGCTCTGCAGGGAAAGGTGACCTTTATCTTCTGTTCCCACAGTCCTGTCCCTTGTCCTCCCTGCCAGCGGGACTTGGAGGGAGAAAGCAGAGCAAGAACTCGGAGTACTGCTAGTTTGTGGGTAGCTTTTGAGCTGTGGAGGTTTTGCCTTAGCTTGTGGGTAGCGTCTTGCTCAATTTAAAGTCCTGTTGGCAATTTTGAAATGTTGTCAGCAGTGCTGTGTATCTGAATTTCTTTTGCAGCACAGCACCTGCTTGGTTTGGGTGGTTGGACTTGTGTTTTATTTGCTGACATGCATCTAAACTGATTTGAAACCAATGCTGTGAGTCGCCGTATGCAGAAAATGTTAAATAACATTTATTCGTTGCAAGGAAAATCTATAATTGAGCTATTGTCATCCAATAAAACTCGTTTTGTACAGCATTTTTCACGAAAATTGTATTTGAGTGCTTAAGAAGTAAATAATACTGAAGTGGTAAAGGGGCATTTTCAGTAAACATAGCAAGGAGAAAGAGTATGCCTCTTTTTACAGGAATTAGGTAGTCAGATGAAAACATTGCAAAAAAGCCTGTTTGTATTTGACCTAGGCTGGCAGGATGCAGTCCTCTCTCCTGTGGATCACAAGAGAGGTAAAAAAGATAGAAAGTGGGACAACAATTTTCCCTGGACTCTACAAAGAGTCCAGAGACGATCTGAGAAGCAGAGAGGTTTCTTGCTTTAACTTTCCCTGACCATCTTCATCGTCTTCTCCTCTTTGTCTCACCCGTGTGCTCTCTGAAACCATCAGTCCCAGCACAAACGCTCCCTCCCTGTCTGGCCTTCTTGCTCCAGTCGCCCTCTCCTTCCAGCCCTCCTTTGGTGTCCCCTTCCTCCTGACCCCTCTGCTTGTCCTGGTGGGTCCAGCGTGGTGCTCCAACGGAGTGTGTGCCTCTCTGCCAGGGAGAACTTTAACCTTTTTCCGTTAAGAGTATGATCCATTTTGAAATTGATGCTGGGACAAACCCAAACCAGTGATTTAGGGCAGAACCGGACCTGCGCCCTCGTTCCAGCGTTTCTAGTTAGAAATAAAACTTGTTTTAGACTGGAAAGTCTCGGACTCCTTTTAAACTTAACACAGGCTTTTGTCGTTTTGCAGGGCGTTTCCATGTAGCCCACCCCGGCTACTATGAGCCTGCTGTACAGCGACAGCGGCCGCGGGGCCCGGGCCGCGGAGAGCGGCTGCTGCGCGGCCATGGCCAGTGCCTGCAGCGCCGCAGCCAAGGACGACAGCGTCAGCCTCGGCGGAGGGACGGGGAACCCTCCCGCTTCCGTCACGGAGGAGACGCAGGGATACGACGTGGAGTTCGATCCCCCCTTGGAGAGCAAGTACGAATGTCCCATCTGCTTGATGGCTCTTCGGGAAGCGGTGCAGACCCCCTGCGGACACCGCTTCTGCAAAGGCTGCATCGTCAAATCAATCAGGTAAAGGAAAACTCCTGCAAGTGGCTTTTAAGAAGAAATTCACGCACCGGAGCAGAGTAGTTTAAGGGCAATGTGAACTCAATAGGACTGCTTAAGGTGTGTTACCAGTGAGTGCTAATAGGACTCTGGGAATTTATAATTCATTAAAAATCTTTTCTTACAAATGCCGTGTATGGCCAAAATATCATGAGTCTGGAGGTTGCCTGAGCTTTAGGTATTTTGCCATTTATACAAGTTTACCCAGGTTATGAGTCTAAAAATGTGATTGTGTAAACATTAAATAATTATTTTTAAAAAGCGGCCAAATCCTCCATATAAATTCCATTTTCAGCCTAGGATTATGAAACCTGTCTTTTCCCCATGATTGCTTCTCTAGATAACTACAGACAGTGTGGTTTTTTCATGCAGATACAGCAGTTATTTCAGTTTTTCACTTGAAAGTGAAAAGTGAAAAGTTTTTCACTTGCTTCTTTGTTGAGCTGGAAGAGAACGTAATGAGGGAATAGTCTTGAACAAAGCGTTGAGAAGAGAAACCAGGTGGCGTTTGGGGGAGTGGGAATGAGATACGGAGGCAAAACCAGGCTGGGCTTATAAAAATGAGTGATGGAAAGAGCAAGGAAGGGCAGAAGGTACACTGGTAGAGTGTGCTTCCATTACAGCTGGAATAGTCATCAGGGTCCCACACGTGTCAGTGAGTATGGGAACGCGTTGGTAGAAGGCTAGATGTCATGCTGCAGGGGTTTTCCTTCTTGGCATAAGCCAGATTTTTCCTTCTCAATCGCTCACTTGGCTCAAATGTCACAGTCCTTTGGTAGGAATCTAAATACTTAATTCTGTGTCACCCACGTATAGAATCGGTGAATTTCCACCCTTACTTTGCATATCTTTTTAAGGCCAGGCTGGATGGGGCCTTGAGCAACCTGCTCTAGTGGAAGTGTCCCTGCCCAGGGCAGGGGGGTTGGAACTCGATGATCTTTAAGGTCCCTTCCAACTCTAACCATTCTATGATTCTATGATCTTTATGTAAAGATCATCAAACTGTCTTCGATGTTACCAGACAACCTTGTATTTCTCAGGCATTAATTTTTAGCATGCAGAATGGACCGTGCTTCCTCGATTGATTTTCCATACCATTTATCCTTACTTTTATTCCATTTCTTTTTCTCTGTGGTTTATCATTTATAGCTCACTAAATGAATAGTGTGCTAGCAACCATGCTCTTTGAATACAGTATTTTGTGGGTTTTTTGTAGGCTTCCCTGTAGCTTCTGTCACTGTTGTATCTGATGCTACTGTAGTTCTTCATGACGTCCTTTTTAGATCAAGGTGGGAAATGTTGGAGCTGAGTATGAGAAGGCAAACTTAATTTTGCATTCCCTGCTTATGACACCAAAAGAGCAGGCTATTTTCCTGAAAAAATTTCCAGAAGTTTGTGTGTGTTTGCAGCACAGTTCTTGTTAACATTAATTTGGTCAGTATTTCTGGGGAAAGGGTGCAGATCCATTCTCCAGCAAATGCAGAATGCCACCGGTGTTCATTCATAAAAAGTGACTCGCCTGTGGATTCTGTGGAGGAAGCTGAGAGGTACTGAGTTCACTAACTGTGCCGTGAGATCACCCTGCTCCCTTAGGCCCTTGCCTTGTCCAATACCTTCCTAATTCTGCAAGAAAAACTTCCTCAGGTCTTGCCCAGCTGCATCACAGACTCACATCAGCCGGGCACATGGAAGGAGGCGACGCTTTTGCCCAAACCTGAACCTGTCAGCTTTGGCTCTAATCCAGTTCCCCAGGCACAAGCAGTTGGCTTCACTTTCTGGCCTTTGCTTTGCACATTCCAACCTAAATTCTTTCAGGAGGTTAATGTACATAATTTCATGCGTGCTTGTAAGAATTGAATTAGATGTTTGTACTAATAAAGGTCATTAAATTTTGGGATCCCTTACTTGCCGTCTGTGAGTTTGCTCTATTTGTTGGCATTAGGAGTTTTTATACTATTCTTTAACTTGGGTATTTCTAGAAGAAAGAAAAGGAATCTTTAAACCTTCTCATGGGAATATGATGTCTATAAATCCTGAAGGTAAATTAGTCAGTGCTTAAGTATGCTGAGCTTTAGAAATGTCTAGTCACTAATCATTTCAAAGATAGCAGAATTCCTAGGTTGAAAACTGAGGGGAAAATTACTAAACTCAAAATTATCAAAAATGAGTGTCTCGTTTCCAGTCTTGTTTGCCAGTGTTCTTGTTTTCTAATCCTTCTGCTGATGAGCTGCACAGTTACAGTCCTGGGTTAGAATTTCCCCCAGGACTGAGTGAGGAACCGCAGCGAACCCATGCTCAGAATGGAACATCTCATAGCAGGTAGAGAAACTTCCTTCTTAAACCTCAGGCGTGGGAAACGGTTTCTCTTCCTTTTGAAATGAGCAGAGCGTTTGCTCTGCTCAGAGTTTTAGGTCTGCAAACAGTTCCAGTGACCAAAAGCTTTTGCTTCTTTTATACCCTTTCCTTTACTTCATTTCTATAGGTAGTGTTGAGTGTTTCAGTGAATATTAAACACAGGTGGAAAGCATTTTTCAACTTAGAGTGGTTTTCAAGGTCATCACTGTGATGTTTCAGATTTTTCACTGATCGTAAAGGTTTCCCCTCGCTCCTCACTGAAGTCTGTCTCTGGAGGGCAGTTTGAGGGAACGCTTGCGAAGGCAGAGCAGACAACCTGGAGTGCCAGACCCCTGAGTCCCCGAAGGGCTGAACCACATCTTCATTGGGATCCGTGGATCAAGCTATTGATTTGGAGTAGGTAGTGTCTACAGCGCAATATTGATTTGGAGTAGGTAATGTCTGCAGTACTATATTGACTGATGTCATTGAGAAGCTTCTGCAGAACTAAAAGGAAAATGGAAAGTGATTATTACATTCTCTAAGTACTGTTTTTTTCGTTAAGTGACTGTCACAGCCTTTATTTGATCAGGAAAAAATTGCCTCTATTTATTCCTCATTTGCCCACTGTCTAGCTGAAGTGAAAACAGAGATTATGGATTTTAAATGATGAAGGATGGACAAGTAGTTTTTGAGCAATTGGTTCTTACGACTTACACAAACAATTGTAGTGGTCCATGTTGAAGAAGTTGTGGCTGCAACTAGAAAGATTTTTTTAGAGAGCTTTTAAAGACCGGAGGCTTAGATCTTACAATGCGAGGGACACAATTAGAGAGATGGATTTGATCACAGTAGATGTTTGCCTCCCAGAAAGCCTTGGCATCTTTTTAAATAAAGCTGTCTGAAGCGCTTTGAAGTGCTGTGAGTCATGGTAATGAAGAAGCTTATCTACCTAAGTAACTGCAAATAAAATTTTACAAACGTTACAAAGTACTTGATTAGAAATTCTAGAAGAACTAAGTTCAGATGCAGTAGCTAATTAAATTTCACTCTGCTCTTTCTTCTCCTGTGTCTTAGGTCAAAGCCCACTTAGGGCTTGTAGTAGAGCTCGCCAAGTATCATAACCCCTGTTTATCAGAAAATTAGGAGCTGGTTTGGGCAGCTTTGGGTGTTTGCCGCTCGTCGCGCAGCCGGTGTGGCTGCAGTTAGGGTGTACGCCAACTATTCCAGCTTTTAGGCTAAACTGCTCAATTGCTAAAATCATGGAGCAGGCTTTTTATTTTGTTTTCCAAACAAAATTATTCTGCCTTTACTTTTCATTCTATGTTTTAATTTCAAGGGATATTACAGGAATATTCATTGTACTTTGTAGCAGGTGGTTATTGTTTCGCAGGTACGGTTGTGGGTGGCACAGCCCAATGTGATAAATAATTCCAGTACAGGAAAGCCTCCACTGTAACATAAGTTAAAACTGAAGTGGATATACATAGGAAATGTATAGCAACATCTTTGTGTGTGGATACATCTAAGCAGCCTTTTAAACACAATCCCAATACTTGTGAATGGTGTTTGAAGTCTGTTTAATATACTACAATAAGTTATTGCTCTTTCCCTACTGTAATAATTGGAAAATCGCCATTCATTCTTATTCTACCTTTTGTCTGCTAGTTATTTAAACTGGGGATCTGGTAGTCATTATTTTAAAATAATCTGTTGCTGGCTGTTATTATATATATGATTAGCTTTTCTGTGTAGAAATCAGGCTGCTGTCTCACCAGCAGGCTGTCACCTTTCTTCACTGAAATGAATGATGGATGCTCTGCCCCCACCCCTCGCTGCAGGGAGAGAGGAGAGAGAAAGAGATTTATGAGTTTAGGAAAAAACTAAACTAATGACGTATTAATAATGAAATAAAAAGGAAATAATGAAATAGATGCAGTATATACAAAACGGTCTCAAGCTCCCAGGATGACAGTCCCATCACCAGCAGGCACTGGGGAAGTCCCAGACTGGACTCCGCCACGGATGGGAACTGGGTTCCAGCTCTGGAGTCAGGAACACAGGGATGGGGATCAAAGGCAGATGAACTGACAGGGTCCTCCTCGGACATCGGCCATCGAAGGAAGAGCTGACCCTTGGATCCCTCAGCTTTCATACTGAGCGTGGGATGGAACAGCCTGTTGGTCAGTTTGGGGTCACCTCTCCTGTCCCCTCCTCCCCACAGGTGGGACCCCTCTGCGCTTCTCCGCTTCCGACCCTGCAAATAACGGGATGAGCTGCCCTGGGCTGTCAGAGCAAGAAGAGTAAGCAGGAGCCTCTCTGTTCAGCCATTCCTTGGCATAAATTAGAAACAATCCCGTTCTATCCATCTCTGGAAACAGACTGCAGTCTGACAAATGCGCCATGAGTGTCAGGGAGTTTCACCTCAAGGCAGGACAGCAGGCCTGCTCAACAGGCATCGTACTTCACTGGGCAGGGTGTTGGTGACCGAGTTAGACCCGGGAATGCCAATTTGCTGTAGGTTGCCTGCAAAGTGAGGGATGGTTTCGGAGTCGTGACAAAGACCAGCACGCTGCTCGCAGCTCAGGGAGCTACGGAACTAAACGGCGGTTTCGGTGCTTTCTTTATTCCATTTGTACGGCTCTCAGACTTTCAGCGAGCTAGCTCTTGCAAGCAAAACCTAGGAAAGGAAGTTCATTGTCTCTTTCTGAAGTCTCAGCTTTACCCCCGCTTCCTCTGGCAGCGCTGCTGAGGGAGGACTTGCTGAGCAATTATTTCCTTTTCCAACAAAGAACACAAATTCCCTCATGGTCTCCGCAGCCCACTTGGTTCTGCTTCCCCTCACGGTCACAGGCAGTGACAATGATCTGGCCTTTGATCTTTGGACCACAAGTGCTCTCTGACATTTTTTCCACCCCATGTATTTTTCCATTTTATTGGTGTTTCCATTAGCACGTCAGCTCAGAAGCTTTGATCCCGCGTGCCTCTTCGACTGTGTTCCTTCATTGTGAATAGATACGTTCACCTACTGCTTTCAGAGATGAGCTGATGCTGCATATTTTTTAAAGGAAAATTTGCTGGAGGCGATCCCTTTTTTACTCTTTTTTTTTTTTAAAGATTCCTGCGTTTAAATGCAGCAAGACAGAACGTGGAGAAGTGGAACAGGCTGTTAGTTCTCCTGGGCAAGTTCCATGCAACCACGTTCTGCCATCAGACTCCAAACGTTGGCCAGTTGGCACCATCATCCACTCTGTTGGCTGCTCGGGTGGCTTCGTTACAACACCCAGTCCCAAATCCAGTGTAATTCTCATAGTTATTAGTAATTTTTGTATCTGGGGTTTTTTCACCCTTCTTTGCTGTACAAACTGAAGGACGTCCAACTGATCAAATGGTTGTACAACAAAAGCAGCAAAATGGGCTGTATGAAAAGTGGTGCCAAATAGATGAAATGAATCTGGGAAGAAAACCTTAAGAGGTTTTGCTTTTTCTCTCAGCTGTGATCACCTTGGCTGTTTATAAAGTGAGAAAGAAAGGAGAGAAGGTCCAAGAATCTTTAAAGGATTGTTTTAAAATAATATGTGAAATACTCTGTGGTGTTTGAGCTATGTGAAGTACTTACAGAAGCGGGATGTTCTGAAGTTTCTTTACATATTCCTCAAATTTATTTCCAGCGTATCTATCATAGCATTTTTCCAAAGAAAAACTATTGAGATCGAGAAGTGCTGGGATCCCAGTCATGCCTCCTCTAGTGAAACTTGTGTGTTAACAATTTCTCTGGTGTATATCACATACTGTCTGGTAATTGCCACATAATTGCCATTGTTTTCAGACATTTCTTAATGTGTTATAGTTGTCTTGCTGGTGTAAAAAAATATTTTAAACAAAAGGCAAAGGAAACTTGGAATCTCTTCTTCTCTTCTTTTCTGCATTGTAGAGATGCAGGTCACAAATGTCCAGTAGACAACGAAATTCTACTCGAAAATCAACTTTTTCCTGATAACTTCGCTAAACGGGAAATCCTTTCGTTAACGGTTAAGTGTCCCAACAAGGGCTGCAGTATGAAGATGGAGCTGAGGCATTTAGAGGTGAGAATTAGTTTTCAGAATACATAACCATGTTTGTATGGACGAGTAAAAATTCCAAATAACTTACCATAGACGGTCATACTGATCCCTGCTTATGCTGATTCAATGTATTGTTCATTCAAGACTATAGCTGCATGTTTGGTGGGGTTTTTTGATGAGTCTTTAGCTTTAATTATCTGCTTCTCAAGTGAACATCGTAGTGCCTGAGAATTGTACTAATGCAGCTTTCTCTTTGGGGTCATTCATGTTTGTCTTTTGATGAGCTGTATCTGTACCTCACACGAGTTCCCTGCAGTCAGTTTAATAATCCATCAGAGCAGCTGGATGTATTAGTTGAAATGGTTGTTTTGGAAAATAATATACAAAGTTAAAAGGATAAACATAAAGCTAAATTTTTTGCCTGAGAGCATTCTTAAAGCTGTGAATACATGAAGCCCTGGTCTTAGTAATGAGACAATAATGGGCCATTGGTAAAGTTAGTGTTTAAGTGTATAAGGATTTCTTTGCATGAAGGAAAGATTGCTGTTTCTTCCTCTTTACTGTGCTTTACCTTGAAAACAGATGAGGCAATAGTACCTGTTTGTAGTATCAAATCCCTCTTTTCTCCTTGTTTAGGACCACCAGTTGCAGTGTGATTTTTCCCCTGTGGAATGCCCGCAGTGCCAAGGAGCCTTCCAGAAGAACCATTTGAAAGAGCACATGACACAGGAGTGTCGGAGGCGACAAGTCTGCTGTCCCAACTGTGCCACATCCATGGCCTATGAAGATAAAGAGGTACTTAGCAGGAGTCTTAGTCCTTCAACCTTCACTCACATGGGTTTGCTTGTACATGGAACATCAGTTAGGAAAAAAAAAAAAGGTTTTGGTGTAGAAGAGCTGTTTGTGCTACACAGGTGAGAGGCTGCAGAGTCAGGACATTAGTCTGGAACAGGGGAAAGCTGGGGATAGGACTGTGCTTAAGTGCAATTCTTGGAAACCCCATGGTGTGAAAAGGCTTGTGTAAGAACCATTGATTTTTGTCCTTACCATTGGTGAGGCCGGTATCTACTACTGAAGTGAGACACGAGCAATATTTTCATCTACAGTTTTTATGCCTGGCAGAAAGGATGTGTCAGGAGATGCATCTTTTGGGGATAGCTGCTAGCACGCAAGACCAACATAATTTCTGAATTCTTCTCCTGACTCTGCATTTTTTTACTTAGGTAATACTGAGGATGGTCCTTTGAGCTTCCATTTCTTCATTTCTGTATCAATGTGTTTTATCTCAAGGGCTCTTAATTTTATGATATCAATATGGTGACTTGTCAAACAAAAATACCTCACATAGTCCAATAATAGAAAAAAAAACCCCTTTAATATAGCTCTACTGCAATTGAACATGAATTTCAGAAACTTTGGGAAAAATTCAGACTCCTTTGGAGCATAAAAGCTTTAAGAAATAAAATATCTGCAACTTTATGAATCTCTTGTATGAGTCCAGGAAAAAACAGTGATTACAGAAGACATACTGTCCAGGGTAAGGGGATTGTCTTTGTTTCACAGTTGCGTACAGCTAAATGCAACATTTGAAATGTAAATAAAAATATAACATCTTATCAGAGGTGATTAGCACTCTCTTAAATTGTGTAGCTTTATTGATTCTTTCTTTCCTCCCTTTTTCTCTGGTTGACAACTAAGCTTCATGAGCAAACCTGTCCACTCGCCAATGTGTTTTGTGAATATTGCAACACGATGCTCATCAGAGAGCAGGTAAGAGACTGCCTTTCTCCGTGTTTAGTCTGGGTTGGATGTTTTGTATTTACATTGCTGCTTTAATCTGAAATTAAACTTGAGGAAACAGTTTATCTACTAGCTAATAAATCTCTGCCTGTCTCCCTTTCAGAATGTTGCATCCAATGCAGGTGCAATACTCTTAAATGCTGCTCCAGCTTGCAGGTGCAGTCTGGTACACCTCTGCAAGGTTTCTGGTTGAAATCACATTGTTTTGGTAAACAGCTTCTCATTATGGGCCTATGATGCATGTTTTTCATCTCAAGTGAAGGTTGAAGAAGGTTGAAGCTGCCAGTGGTTACGGCTGACACTGGAAGACAAGGCTTTGATTAGTGCAGAGAGGGAGAGTATTTGGAATGGGAAAGGCACTGTTGGAAAGTAGCTAGAAATAATTCAGTGTCAAACTGTAGATCCTGGCTGGAATTCTGCTTCTAGCATAGTAGCCATTATTATTTCTTCTATTCAATAGCAACTTAATTGACAAGAAAATGGTAACTTTGAATTTGTAGCCTATCCCTGTTTGAATGGGATGGCAACTATGTTAATGATCTGGGTTAAAATAAAGAATGATCTTATCAAATTGGAGAAATACTCTGAAAAACAGGATTGAGTATATTAACAGTGAAGGCGAAAATCTGTCTAGGTAGAATAATGAACTGCAAAAGTAGGGAACAGAGAATCCTAAACTAGTTAATGGATTAGAATTAATGGCTGACCTATATTAAGCTTGTGATCTGCTTCATCCTGAGATTTAAACATGGCAGAAACACTGGGTTGTATAAACAGATGTTTTGCCTTGAAATCCAGAATTATCCTTTGTTCTGTTTAGGGTTCATAAGGCCTCAGTTGAAACTGTCCAGCTTTTGAGGTGGGGAATAACAGGGAGAATCCAGAGCAGTGAGATAATTGGATCTGGAAACACAGACTGTAAGGAAAATTGAAGTAACATGAGGGTTTTGAGGAAGAGGATAGCGAAGAAAGGCACAACAAGTATATGCGAGTGGTGCTTCAGAAGGGACTGTGATCCAGCTTGTGGATAGGCTAGAAACAAAAGGCGTTTCTTCTAGCAAGAAAACTTGAATGCTTTCTGATATCATAGCATCATAGAATGGGTTGGGTTGGAAGGGACCTTAAAGATCATTGAGTTCCAACCCTCCTGCCCTGGGCAGGGACACCTCCCACCAGACCAGGTTGCTCCAAGCCCCATCCAGCCTGGCCTTGAACACTTCCAGGGATGGGGCAGCCACAGCTTCTCTGGGCAACCTGGGCCAGGCTCTCACCACCCTCACACCAAAGAATTTCTTCCTAGTATCTGATCTAAATCTCCCCTCTTTCAGTTTAAAACCCTTCCCCCTCATCCTATGGCTCCACTCCCTAATCAAGTGTCCCTCCCCATTTCTCCTGGAGCCCCTTTAGGGATAGGAAGGGATCTATAAGGTCTCCCTAGAGCCTTCTCTTCTCCAGGCTGAACACCCCTGAACACTCCAGCCCTTGCAGCATCTCTGTGGCCTCCTCTGACCCCGTTCCAACAGGTCCATGTCCTTCCTGTGCTGAGGACTCCAGAGCTGGACACAGTGCTCCAGGTGGGGTCTCCCCAGAGCGGAGCAGAGGGGCAGAATCACCTCTGTCACCCTGCTGGCCACGCTTCTTTTGATGCAGCCCAGGATGCTGTTGGTTCTCTGGGCTGCCAGCACACGTTGCCGGCTTATGTTGAGCTTCTCATCCACCAACATTCCCAAGTCCTTCTCTTCAGGGCTGCTTTCCAGCCATTCTACACCCAACCTGGATTTGTGCTAGGGACTGCCCTGACCCAGGTGCAGGACCTTGCACTTGGCCAGGTTGAACTTCTTGAGTTTTGCCTGGGCCCACCTCCCCAGCCTGTCCATGTCCCTCTGGATGGCATCCCTTCCCTCCAGCGTGTCGACCGTGCCACACAGCTTGGTGTCATCAGCAAACTTGCTGAGGGTGCACTCAGTCCCACTGTCCATGTCTCCGACAAAGATGTTGAACAGCACTGGTCCAGTACTGACCCCTGAGGAACACCACTCATCACTGGCTTCCACTTGGACATTGAGCCATTGACCACAACCCTTTGAGTGCGGCCATCCAGCCAGTTCCTTATCTACCAGCTGGTCCATCTGTCAAATCCATATCTTTCCAATTTAGAGACCAGGATGTCATACGGGACAGTGTCAGATGCTTTTCAAAAGTTTCGGTAAATGACATCTGTCACTCTCTGTTATCTAATGTAAGAGCAAAGGCAATGAATTGTTCAAGTACATACAAGGAGGATGTAGAATTCTTATCAGCAGCTAATACTCCATATTTCTTTGAGAAATTATGTAGGTATAAACTGCCTATAGGTACCTGATATAGGTACCTGACTTCAGGTACCTATTCAGAGTCCATCCAGCTGTTTTAGGATGATACAAAAGAATACTCTTGATGGAAAAATTAATTTCGAATCTGATTTGTTTTAGATGCCTAACCATTATGACAATGATTGTCCTACTGCCCCAGTGCCGTGTTTTTACAGTGCCTTTGGCTGTCCTGAAAAGGTAAGCCTTTTATCAGAATCATTAATTGCAGACTTTCTGCGTGGTTTTGGAGGGGTTTTTTTTAATGTGTTTTTCTATTCTTGTCTCATTCACCAGACCAAATCCCCAGTGATTTGTGGTGGTTTTTTTGTTGTTGTTGTTTTAAGATATCTTAATTCTAAAATACTGTACGTTGATATATTGCCTTTCAAAAGTTCTTTTCAAATTTAAAAAAAACTTTGTGAGTCATTTGCTTGATGAACTTGCTTTTGTTAATCCATGAGGGTTTTCTCAGCTTTCATGTTAATAAAGTAGCTTCTAGCAATTTCCTCCAAAGTTGTGACCAAATACAGTCATGGCTCTTAGAGTTTAGTGAAGATAACCTCATGGTGCTTTGAATTTTGTTAAATTCTAAAATTATTTCATCTGGATACTCTTATTTCTAGCTGTTTAATACCTCTTTGTAAAAATGGATCTTTTCCCTTCTTCATTTCCACATCAGTTTTCACACACCTTTGTATTTGGTACTGTGCAGCATTTTGGCAAATCAATGAAGGGAATACAATGCTGATTTATAACACAGAAAAAATACTAAATGTATGTTTGTCAGTAACACTTTTCACCACGTCACTATTTTGAGTTGAGCAGTATTTACCCACACACTTTTGAACTTCTGTTTTTGTTTATTGTAATGGTGATCTTAAATTTGGAGCCCTTCATTGGGAAAGTGCTGCCGTGTCGTGTCACCTCTCCCTGACTCACATTCCAGTTTTTCCTCCCATAACAGAAGCAACTTCTTGTTGGATTTTCTTCGGTGCCACATTTAAGGTGTGATTGCAGAGAATTTTTGACATGTTCCTAATGCCGCATCTCTTCAATTCTAGATGCAAAGGAATGAGCTGGCACGACACATGCAGGAGTTCACTCAGGTTCACATGAGAATGATGGCTCAGAGTTTTCAGAATATCAGTGTTACTGCTACAAATCCTGTACCCTTCATCAATGGCCTGCCCTTTGAGCCTGCCCTCTTCTCGCACGTGTCGCATGCCGCGTATGATTGTAATCCAGAGGTTGAAAACTTCAAAGAAACTATTCAGCAGTTGGAAGGCCGTCTGGTAAGACAAGATCACCAAATCAGGGAACTCATTGCCAAAATGGAGACTCAGAACACTCACGTGGCAGAGCTCAAACGTACTATCCGAAGTTTGGAGTCAAAGATTACTGAAATGGAGGCACAGCAGTGTAATGGTATTTATATCTGGAAGATCGAGAACTTCAGTGGACTTCAGAAAGCCCAGGAAGAAGAGAGACCTGTTGTAATGCACAGCCCTGGCTTCTACACCGGAAAGCCTGGCTACAAGCTGTGTTTGCGCCTGCATATCCAGTTACCCAGCGCTCAGCGCTGCGCTAATTTTATCTCTCTGTTCGTCCACACTATGCAAGGAGAATATGACAGCCATCTGCCTTGGCCTTTCCAAGGCACCATACGACTTTCTATTTTGGATCAATCAGAAGGCCCTGAAAGGCAGAATCACGAAGAAGTCATGGAAGCCAAACCGGAGTTACTGGCCTTCCAGAGACCAACAGCTCACCGCAATCCAAAAGGGTTTGGTTATGTGACTTTCATGCACCTGCAAACCTTGAAACAAAGGACCTTCGTGAAGGATGATACCCTTCTGGTGCGCTGTGAAGTTCTAACTCGTCTAGACTTAAACAGTCTTCGCAGAGAAGGATTTCAGTCTCGCAGTACTGATGGAGCTATGTAGCCCGTAAGTCTTAACCGCAGGAATGGAGCCACCAGTCATGTTCTTCTCCCACAGTTACAAACATGCTTACAACACGTCCATGTGGGCTGCGTTTGGCAAAGATCATAGTTGCCAACATAGTTGATCTTCACCCGAATAGAACTTTGTTGTTGCTGTATTTGCTGTGTTCAGATATTTGGTATTGTTCTCCATTAAAGTAATAAGCTACTTCTGTAGCAAGCTAACTAAATGAAGTGCTGGTAATTAAAACTTAACTGCCTACGAGAAAATCTAGCGAAGTACGTGGACATCACGTCTTGGTAAAACTTAAGTCATGTCAGAAAAGACCTGTGAATCTTCTCGCCTCAGTGCCTTGGAATAAATACTGTAGCAGGGAAATAGTTAAATTAATAAATATGAGGGGAGTTTTGTTTGTTTGTTTGTTTTTCACAGAGCTTGGGAAAGTTAAGACAGTTTCAATATTGACTTATCTAGAATCTGGAACTGGCTATGCTGCTCTTGAGATCCAAAGTCAGGGCAAGCCTTTGCGTCCATCACTGAGGGTTGAGGTGGGTTTTGACCCTCCTCCTCCACGGAGTTGCCTTCAGGAAGTTGGGTGTCGGTGCAGAGTTGATGCTGGTGTTTGTGAGTGACACGTGGTAGCGGTGCGGAGAAGGTGAAATGTCTCTGAGCTGACTTCACTGGAGAAATATTTGTGGTCTGAAAGTACTCCCCCAATTCTCTTTATTTTGATAAATCTTTTTGTAAGCCTGTGCTCTGTGCCTGGAATGTCAGTCACCATCACCAGGTGGATAAAAGTGTAGCGTTTGAGTGAGAGACCTTTGTGCTGGTGGGATCTCCTCCTCGCACCGGAGACTTTTCGGGTGGGGAGTGGGTGTGTGAGCAGAGGTACGTACTGACGAGACAGGGCCATGCAGAACTTGCTCTGCTGTCGTTGAAAGCTGAGCCTGTGACCTGCCTCTGTGCCAGCGCTCTCCTGGTCTTCTGGGTGACGTATGACCTGTGTGGTCTCCTGTGAATCCTTGGTGCATATCTGGCCATACCAACATCCAGCTGTCGTGGGCATGTCCTGTCCCATTAGACAACAGGAGCTGGGCCACTCAACGCTTCGGAGGGGAGGAGAAGCCTATTAATTAGACAGTGTGAGGAAAAATTGCCATCCTGTTGGCTCTTCGGAAAAAACATCTGGCTTCCGTAGTTAGTCATTTGCCAAACACTAGATTCACTGCGTCAAGAATTCATGAGCTTCCTAATGTTCCATGTGTTACTGTCTTCTCTGCTGACGGTTTGTGTGCCGTGTAAATGGTAGTTCTGACCAACGCTGAGGAGTTCAAGTTCGCTGGTGCTAAAAATCTTAACTTCTCATGGTGCTGACAAAGTTCTGAACCTTGTCTTTAAAAGGAGGGAAGAAAAAAAGTTTTGTTCACCCCACAAGTTAAGTACACCGTGTGAAACCGAAGAAAGGAGTAAGCCATACCTAAGCATATGTAAATTATTTCCCCAAGCTACTGAAACAACCCAAAGACTTGAGACACTGGGACCTAAAAGATACTGAAGAGTATTCCAGCTCTTCAGCCTCATCAGAGCAATCCCGTGGGGACCATCGGTGGGGAAGGTGCATATGCTGAATGTATACAAGGCTCATGAAAGACTGCTAGATGTAATATAAATATATTGATTTGGGAGGATACTCTGCCTGCGAAGAAAAGTTCCTACCACTTTGTTCCTCATATCCAGATGAGTAAAATTTATTTTGCAGATAGAGCCTAGTAGTTGAAGGTTTGTGTTCACTGGAGCATTGTCACTACTGAAACATGAACTTCCTGGCTAAAGGCAAACGCAGTCACTTGTTGACTTATTTAGTGTATTCTCTGTGTTCAGAGGACAGGTCAGCGTATATTGCTCAAAAAAGGAAAAGATCCATCCTTTAAAACTGTCTATTTTCGAAGCTCTTGGATGGTTTTTATACCGAATAGCCTCATCCTATCAGCTGAACTCTTTCGGAGTGTCCTCTCTTGGAGCATTCCTCGTAGTTAAACCCTTCTCAACCCAGAGCTTTTAAGGCACGTGGCTGTGCCCAGACCCACCGGCCGCAGAAGGCACCGTCCACCAGTTCTCCACGCGTTTCCAACCCGTGTTAGTTACAGGCGTTTTTCCAAGATGCTCAAAGACTACCATTCTTCTCTCCTTGTTTTGAGGGGGTTGGGAGTAAGGGGCAGAAGAAACATTTGTGATTTGAGACCACCTTCCTGCCACAGTTCCTTTCTCAACCCTAGTGATAGAAACGAGAATGTCCTTCGTCTGTGTTCTAAGAGTTTATGCCCAAGACCCACTAAGTGCATTAACGCTTTCTTTTCTTCTGAAGCTTTGCGTTATGAACTGAATGTTTGCTTTGAGCCTTATCTGCTGGATCTGCCTTGGGAGGAGACTGGGTTTGGTGGCAGGTTCAGGAGTTTAAATGATTCAGGTTAATATTGTAGGAGAGCGCAAGCCAATAGGAAATAGAAAGCTACTGCCTGTACGATGCTGCGTTGGCCGCAGTGATACGAATGCTTTAGTCACTGCTGCTCTTCTTCTGGTTTGTATTTTAATATGGCCAAGGAGAACTCTGAGTGATGCGAAATTACTGTAATGCCAGAGTTTTGCATGAGAGACTTTCAGAGCTACTCTGCTAAGTATCAGTTAAATCTTTCTTGTCATGAAAAATTATAAATGCTAATGAAATGTTTGTTCATCTACATGTTCCATTTTCCTCTTTTTTTCCCCCATCTCCCAAGCTACTCTTCATTTTAGCTGCAGTTCCAGAGCTTTCTCATACCAAAAAGATCATCATCTTTGGCTAATGGAAGAACTTATGAGTCTATGTGGTTCCCCTCTCAGTGTACAGTCTTCACTAGTGTCTTAGTCCAGCTGTTCTAAGGTTACCACGAAGAGATTCAGTTTCTGTATTTTCACTGAGAAAGCCTCCTTTCCTTTTCCCTTCCTGATCTTTTCTTGTGAGGAATTGTTTTTCCTTGGTGGAGTTGAGGTACAATTGCTAGAACCGCTTAAACGGGAGAGAAAGGTATGCGGTGTTGAGAGTTCTCTCTAAAACAAATATGAAGAAATACGGGGATTTAACCAGTTCCCTGTCTAATTTCTTGAGGAATGGGGTTCTTTAATTCTATAACTCCAGATGCTTTGCAGCATTCCTGGGTCTCAAGGTGGTTTAGAAAGTGGCTTACCTGCTTCTGTCTTCCAAATTTCTGTTGTCTTGAATGTGATTTAAGTCAGCCACTCCTGCTGTGTGTGTTTGCAAAGCTGCTATGGAACCAATCTTCCAATTATAATATATTGCAAATGTGTTTTCTTTTTGCCTCTGAATGTCTTCCCCTGCAGGGCAGGGAAAATTATTTTACTAAAAATGTTGGTTTGTAATGTATATGTGGGAGCTCAGATAATGTAAGATGTAAAGACTTATTTTTTAAGTGGTCTCATGATCTGCCTGGTCACGTTTGCTGTCAGGAGATTGAACGTGGTGATGAAATGAAATGAAATCAGGGTAGCTTTTCTGTTCTTACTTTAAAAATGCTTTCACATCAGATGTATTGATGCTGGACGCGAAAGAATATTCTGGGGTCAGTGTTAAAGGTTTGTACTGGTTTGCATCTGACCAGAATGAAAGTACTCCTGTGCCCTTGGAAGTATAGATTGTTTAATATATTTTGTAATTAATGCGTAGCTGTATTTCTGACGGGATTTTAAAAAAATAAACTAATTAAACTGTGCACCGTACGTCGCACCTTTATTCATGTAGCTGGCTGTTCAAAAATATTAACAGGCAGGACCCTTGTGGTAGCTCCTGACTTGTGGGTTTCGGGGTTGGCTGCTGTTCAGTGAGAGAGCACCAAGAAGGCAAAGAATATATTTCAAGGTAAAAAACTTCTGTCAATTATAAAGGGTAACGATAGTTGTATTCGTTACTAGAAGACGGTGCAATTAATGATAAATGGGGTGTTCTCACCGTCATGCTGTAATTTTAAGATGCAGCTCAGAAACGCGCTGCACACTCTCACCTCTCTCTGGCCACATCCTGCTCACCTGTGCTGTTCGCCACAAAAACAACTGCGGGTCGAAGCTTTGTTGCAGGATCATCAGATCGGAAACCAAAGGAGTTCCTCCTTTGGCTTTAAGAGAAGTGAGCATTTGCTTCACGGCAATTGGCTGATTTCTCTCAACCACAGAGGCGTGCTGGGGCTGGTTTGTAACAGCATCTGCAGGAAGAGATGTTTTGGTCTTGAACTTCATGGCCTATCGAGTGTGTTAACATTCAAGACCTTCAAATTGACCTCTGAGGAATCACAGAGTCTCCATGGTTGGAAGGGACCTTTGAGATCATCGAGTCCAACCATACACACACACACACACACACACACACACACACAAACCCCAAACAATCTCAGGCACTAGAGCATGCCCTGAAGTGCCACGTCTACCCCTTTCTTAAATTCCTCCAGGGATGGTGACTCCACCACCTCCCTGGGCAGGCTGTTCCAGTGCCTGACCACCCTCTCAGTCAAGTCATTCTTCCCAAGATCTAATCTAAACCTCCCCTGCCCCAACTTCAGACCATTTCCTCTGCTCCTGTCATTATTCCCTTGGGAGAAGAGGACAACTCCCACCTCTCTACACCCTCCTTTCAGGGAGTTGTAGAGGGCAATGAGGTCTCCCCTCAGCCTCCTCTTCTCCAAACTAACCATGCCCAGTTCCCTCAGCCTCTCCTCGTGTGACTTGTTCTCCAGACCCCTCACCAGCTTGGTGGCTCTCCTCTGGACACGCTCCAGCACCTCAATGTCCTTCTTGTGGTGAGAGGCCCAGAACTGACCACAGCCCTCGAGGTGAGGCCTCACCAGTGCCCAGTCCAGAGGCACCATCACTGCCCTCAGGAAGCTTAGTGGTATTTACTAGACATAATATCTAATGCAGTGCAGTTAATGTCAAGTTAATTGTGACTTCATCTTTCATACAAATTGGTTGTAATAGCTTCCCTACGTAATGGAGAGGAAGGCATGCTCAGGTACCGGATGCTGTTGTCTTAATCCATTTTTAATGCTCCATATTTTTAAGTGCACTAAAATCTTCTTTTGGTGAGATGAAGGAGGAACGGCCCATTTTTTTCTTTAACAGGAAAAATGGGCACATGCAGCTGTGCCTGAGAACAGAAAGTCAGCTCACAGAACCAGGAGAGGCCAGGAAGTGTCAGCAGGCAAGTGTCTCATGTACCTGGACATTTCTGAAAAAAACCCTTGACTTTGTACCGCTAAAACAGATGTGGACCAGGATGTTCTGATTAAATGTTCTGTTGGGCAAATACCAGGTCCTTGCAGCAACTTCAGAGGAAGGATGCGTTTGTTTTAGCTAAAATCCTTACTGGTGTAAAACCAGTTGCTCTTCCACCCTCCTTACCCCCACAGAGCACCAGCCCAGCACGGAGGCTGTTCCAGCTGGGAAAAAAAGAAAGCTCCTTGTGCAGCTCCTTTCTGCCCTGTCCTGGGCAAGTGATTTCAGAGCTTTAGTGCTGTGAGGACCAAGCATCTTGTGAGGCAGTATTTACAGAAGTTAACAACGCTTCCTAAATTAGCCCCGGTGAGAGTTGAGTGTGCCTTTAATGTACAATCACAGAATCCCAGAATGCTATGGGGTTGGAAGGGACCTCTGGAGATCATCT
>JAHREE010000315.1:217888-313151 GCA_033628505.1 Tringa tobata | reverse complement strand
TGCAGCGCAAAAAAAAGCAGGCGTTTTTCCCAGTCATTTAAAAAAAAATAAAATCTAAAATTAGTTTGCAGTAAGGAGTAAAACCAGAGCAGCTAAAAAGACATTGCATGTGTTCTTCCTCACCCTGAACTAAGTTAGAGAAGTATATAGGTATATAGCTATTATCAAAATATAATATTGATAGAATCATAGAATCACAGAATGGTTTGGGTTGGAGGAGACCTTAAAGATAATCTAGTTCCAGCTCCCCCTGCCATGGGCAGGGATGCCTCCACTAGACCAGGTTGCCCCATCCAGCCTTGTCTTGGATATATTACATATACAATATTGTAGTAGAAGACCCTGTTGAGAGGTTTGGCTAAAACTAAAAGGAGCTTTTTTAAAGCCTCAAACTCGACAGAAATAATTATTTTCAGGACTCTAACATTTATTGCCATTTTTGGGATTAAAACACTTGCTGTCAACAAAGGTGGGGAGGTCAGGGGGAGAGGAAAGAAAAGAAAGAAAAAAGCCCGGCAACAGTAAGTTTGCCAATAAAATGAGCTAATAATAAATAATTCCAAGCTAGGGAGGATTGTTTCTATATGTAGGGATGGGGGCATACGGCCAAATTGGGAGCTGGGTGCCAGTTGCCGAGCCTCAAGGAGACAGGTCCGGCATCCCCCTCCACTGCGGGAGGCTTCCCACGGCACCGCCGGCACCCAGCCACATGCTTCACCAATGAATAAATCCAAGGGGACAGGTCAGACTTCATTTGTGGTCCACGAACTGAAACAAGAGGTAAACGTAGCCAAAATCCTTAAAAAGAGAAGAGGGAAGTGGGGAGGTGCCCAGCTATGGGCAAGAGACAAACTTGCTATGAAAAAAAAGAGAATAAATTCCTACTCTTCCAGGAAAAAATAAATCACGAAATTAAAGCACATCAAAAGCCCAGGTACAAATGGAACGCAACACAGGTTAAAAAAATAAAATAAAATCAAAACCCCCCAAATAAACAAATCAAAAGCAGAGTTGCCAAAACAGGTGCATCTGGATTTCAAAAGGGAAATATTTTTAGATTAAAAATCTCAGGAATCATTGACCTGACAGGTAGGCACGAGTGATTAATTAGTTGATGTTTAGAAAGCTGCTTCCCGATGAAAAGCGCTGTATAACCCCTGAGCTTTATTACCGTGCGACACGCGCGGAGCAGCACCCGCTGGGTGTGCGCATCCCAGGCTTCCTCCGGTCCCCACAGCGAAGACCCAAACCCAGCTGGGGACCGCGTGGAGCCAGCCTGGGTTTGGCTGCCCGCTCGGAATCAGGCTGGGGAGTAAATAAATGGAAAGCCCAATGTGTCTAAGCAGAACTGATGCTGCCTATTTATCCCTGGAAGGCTGCGCTAAGCTGAGAGGAAGACAAAATGATTATTTAAAAGCTCCTTTTTTATCTTCCCGGTGCTGTCCCCGGCTCCATCGCCCCTCCTGCCAGGATGCCCGCCGTGCTGGACTCCTTGGCAGCTCCAAGCCTCCAAAGTGCCCCCCCCCGTGATGGGATGCAGCCCCCGCTCTGCTCTGGGGGGCTCGGGGTGAGCCGGTGCAGGCAGCATTGGACCCGCGGTGCCTGGGCAGCCGATGGAGGCTGCAGGCTTTCCTACCAAATTAAAATAAAATAAATTAAGCAGAACGATCCTCAGCGGTCCGGCAGCAAGCCGGAGCTGGGGGGCTGCGGAAACACTCCCACCCGTGCCTGGGCATCCCCAGGACCCGCCATTTGCCGCTCCTGATTAAAAAGAGGAAAAAAAGGGAAAAAAAAAATAAAAAAAGGGAAGAACAAAAACGAAAGATAGCGACTGGCAGCCAGGGGGGAGGAAAATTCATGCAAGACTTTCTGTCCTTGGCTGCTTTCCTGCTGGCTCGGCAGCCCCCGGAGCCGTGGCAAATGCCGCTAGAGGGTGCTCGGCTCTTCCTGAGGTCCCCTGCTGCCTCAAAATGCGTTTTTATATATAAATATATATACACGCACACGCAAATATATATATATATATATATATGGATTTATTTCAAAAGCAAAGCCAAGCCATGTGCCTTGTCCCCACTGTGAAATGCTCCCCGGGTGATTGTGGAGGGGAACCGAGGAGCGTGGCTGCCAAACGGTTGGTGGCCATGGCAGGGTCACCAACGCCAGCAGTGGGAGCAGCTGGGGACCGCCAAGCCACCAGCCTGCGGTCCGGTCACAGATGCCACCAGGGTCACAGAGACCCGTTCCAGCAGCTGGGAAACAGCTCCCAGCTCACATGCTCGCTCCTTTTTCCTCCCGAGCAAGGTATCACAGCCACAGTCTGCAGAGGACATGGTCTGAGTCGTGGGCTAGCTCGGTGGCAGGACTGGCCTCGGAAAATCAGACGAGAAGACAAAGCTGAAAATAGCTCCCCAGCTCCTTGCCTGCCCTGTGATTCTGGAATGTGGGATGGAAACTGCATTGAGTCGCCAAAGCTTTCAGATGGTCCAAGATGTTTCCTACCGAACTGGGCATCACCAAGGAGCGCCTGCAGAACAGCCAGCCCCAACGCTCACACAAGATGGGCAGCCAGTGCCCCACTTGTGTCTGTGTCCCCACACCACAGTACCTGTGCCTGGTGTCCCTGAGTGCTGGGGCAGCCTGATGTACAGCCAGGGTGGGGAGCATGGGCAAGAGAAACAGCCCTTGCCAGACATGATACTGATACATACCTTCGAAATGAACTGCACCATGGGGATGGACTGAGGCAGTGAAGACACCTAAGAAATTCACAAAGGTGGGTACCACATTCCTCCTGGTCCTCCATGCTACTGTACCCTCCATTATCCTGGAAGCACTTTTCCAAAGAGACTTGAGAAGACAGTTTAGTGCAGAAGCCAAGCACACAGCCACCTCTGTCCTCCACCAAGGCCATCCCAAATGCTTCTGCTTAGCAACACTTTGCTCTCCATCCCTTCCAAACCCTCCAGATCAGAGATGCACCGGGCTACATGGAAGGAACACCATCATGAAGGCAACTGAATATAACGACGGTGATGGCAGCAGCTTTGCAGGAGACTGTGGCTCAGAAGTGACAGCAGAAAAGGATGCTCGAACCTCCAAGCTCTACGTGTCTTCTAGAAAGGGCAATTTACCCGACTGCAGTAAGTGCTCTCAAGCTGAAGAAATGTGGAAAGCAGAGCCCTGTCCCAGCCAGACTCCAGCATGGGATATCTCCACTCACCAGGGGACACAGGCTGCTGTGGTACAGCAGTCCCCACTGTTTCTCATTCTCACATCTCCCCTTGGAGGCTGCTGCATGTGTGTGGGCTCATCCTCAGTTAGATGCAGGAGGAGACTATCACCAAGCAGAGACATCAGAGGAAACTAAGGCAAGGAGGAGCAGTTGGGAATAGCCTCTCTAGGGATGCAATGGAGAAACCTTGGAGGAAGAAGACATTGAACGACGCAAAGTCAACTCAGGTTACAGTGATGAAAGAAGAGGTCCCCAGAGCTGGAGCAACCGCTCATGAGGGCTTTGCTGCACAGGACCAGCATTCCCTGACTATGCCAACTTCAGTAGTCAAAAACCCTAGTCCTGTGAAATTTGCTGTGACCGCCTGGTTAAGATCTCCGACCACATGAGCTGGCAGCTTCGCTACAGCTCCGTTTGCTGACACCACCAGCCAAGGGCTGGTCCCAGAGGCTGGACGTTCAAACCAACCTACCTAAAAAGAAACCTGCTGCATGGTTTTAATGAGTACAGGAGGAGCACTGCCCTCCTGCACAAGCTGGGCTGCTTCTGGATGGGTTTTCTTGTGGTTGTTTCTGCCCATTCCCAACTCGCTGAATTGCCTTTCCGGGGGGACATTTTAAAGGAGAAGGAGATTTCAAGTAAATGATTGCAACTTATCGAAAATAATGTGCTACTTAGCATCGGAGACAAGCATCCTGGCAGGCAGAAATGGGAAGCAGTGCCGGAGCAGATGGGAGTAATTAGGTTGTGATTTTCAGAAGGGTTTACTTCTGCCTCCACTGTGCCTAAGATGTACTGGGGGGGGGGAACAACCCATCCAACAACAGAATTTCAAGAGAGGCAGATGATTCCTTTGCTGGGCTGTGAGCTGGCCTTTGGTGTGACTTTCCCATGGGGAAACCAGAGATGCCCAGAGTAGCAATGCTGCTGGTGGAGCACTGCTGGCTGCTCTCGCTCTTCTCACCCAGCCACAAGTGGGGCAAAACGCCTCCTTCCCTACCAAACCACTCATCTGCCACCGAAGCACAGAACACCTCACCTGCACATTGGACGAGTAAGGTCTTGTCCAAATCCTGTCTTGGATCAATGGGTGCCCCTGCAGGTTGATACAGGCAATGAAGGCAAAGCAGCTCCTCCCTGGGAACCCCAAAACTCCTGCACAAACTCACACGGTGCACAGTCAGGCTTTGAAACACACATCAAATATCAGCCCTTTTGCAATTTAACCACTATCTGCAATATCTGCTTAGGCTCGTGGAGACCGAGCTTCAGGAGCTCACACAAGCTCACTGGTTTTCTTTAAAAATATGTTTTTACACCTCCAGGTCTAAAACAACAGCCATCAAACAGAGGGACAGATGCGATGCCAGCAAATGCCCCTGCTAACAAAACCGGTAACTAATCACGTTATTTTAAGCCAATCTCATTATTCCCCAGAGCCTGAGTCTACATTTGTGAATGCTGAAGATCAACAACACTGAACCTGGTACAAAAATATTCCCATCTGCCTCATAGTTGAGGACAGTTATGCATTAAGTGGCTTGCGGCTGTCGGTCTGCATCCTCCTCGTACTTATACGTGTAGTCACAACCAACTCAGGAGAGCTGGTGTTTGCTTCCTCAGCTGATCCATGATGGGATGGGCTTCAGTTGCTCTTCCCAAGCTTTCTTTGTGCAGAAAAGCTCCCAGATCCCATGCACCTCCCTAAACTCCTGGGTTTTATTGCCTACGCAAGTATATTTGCAGCCTACTTTCTTCTGCAACAGCAAACCCCATACACACATGGAAAATGCAGTGTTTTGGGTCTTCTCTTTAAACACAAAGTCACCCCCAAGACCCTATGTCCAAAAGAAATACATAAACTCTCAGAGCTTTGTGGAGGATGCTGAAACACCTCTGGCTGGGTCTTCACACTGCCCATTCAAGGGTCCATGTGACAGACAGCAATGTAAATTTCTTCTTGGCAAAACCTATGGTGTCGACATTAAAAGGGTATCAACAATGTCAGTAACCAAGATGGAGCATGTCAATGTCAAGCAATCACAGGGAGTTTTAAACCTCAGTGGGATATATTCACCATGTCTACATAAAGCCACTGAGAAAGTCAACAGCAAAACACAAATACCTACTTCCAAGATAAACGTAAACTGGAATTTCCAAATACACCGACACACACCCTTCCAGGAAGCAGGACTTAAGAGAAGTTAGGGGTTTTTTTCCTCTTGCAATTGATATAAAAGTTCCCCCCCCCCACTCTAACCTTTCCAAAACTTACAACTGGATGAACAGATTTTGCTCAGATTTTCCAAAACAGGCTGCCGTGAGCTGAGGCATGGAAAATTTCAGCTGGCAAAATGTTTTTTTGTGTATCTACTTATTTATTTATTTCCCAGAAAAAGGAGAAACACTGTGAAATCGATGGGCCGTTTCCTTCAGGAATATTCACAGTTTAAAGCCATAAACCAAACCAAAAATCCCAGCAACAAATAAAGACAGAGGCTTGTACCCAGAAGCACTGCAAAGCCACCCTGGACCACTACAAATGCACCTCCACTCCCAGCACAGGAGTGTCCATCCGGGCTGTTCGGAAACAAAGCACTTAATTTTGTGAGAGATGCTTTAAAAGGTGAAATGTTCCTTCAGTCCATAAAGCACACAAAATTGTGGTAAGATACATACCCCTACAGATACAGGAGTAAGTCACATCAGTTCAGCGTAATGGTTCATCTAGCCCCAGAGGCCAGCTCAAGCTGTGGCCAACAAGTTCTACTGGAGACCCAACCAAGGCCATGACCAACAGCAGAAGCATCAAATATTCAGGGCAGGAGCACTTCCTCCAGCACCCTCCTACCCACCACCAGTTTTGGGAACTTGCACTGCAACCCAAATTCAGATCAATCAAAATGCTTCCTGAATCAAAAATGAAATCTTCTCCTCCCGTTTCATGTTACAGTTTCCCTCTCCCTCTTTTTATAAATCAAAATTTGGATCGATTTAAAAACAACCAAACTGCTTTAAAAAACACTATTTTCCCATCTTTCTGGGCTAGAAGAGTCCAAATTATTTGCTGAATCCAACCCAAATTCAAAAAAAAGCCTGAATTACCTCAAACTGTAATTTCGGGGTGTGGGGAACGGAAGAGGGGAATTTATCACATGCCAAAAAGTTTCTCAGCTCCCAGTAGCAGCTCTCCATCACTTCAGGAGATGCAGCTTGCATGTGCCATGGAAGCTGCAGAACAGAGACGTGTATTTCATAGTGCTGGCAAAGAGTCTGCACCAGTTTTCTCCTAACCCCATCCCAAATGCCAAATGGGCTGCCATAGCAAGCGAGGATCTGGCAGTAAAACGCTCAAAAGGTCTGGAAAATTATCACTAACAAATTAGGGGGGAAAAAAATCCCCTCCAAAATGGAAATGATCTAAAATAGCCCTTTCCATAAAAATAGGGCACAATGTTGCGGTGATTACTGTAAACCAGATTTCCCTGAGAAATGAAACTCTCTGGGAAGCTGAATGAACACAGATGATCTTGTCTTTCCAGTCCTTCCCCAAGTCTTGCTCCTGCTGACCAGTTTAGCTCATGGCTAGTAACCAAGCTGGGTATGGAAACTTCTGACCCCGTCCCTGCGTGTCCAGTTATTGCTACACTGTGGTCGAATGAAGCATTATGGATCAAATAGAAATATTTTCTGTTTCTCTCTTTACAGTCCTGACATCACAGACCATGTCTACTTATGGATGCTTCGCTGCAGGTTGGTGGTCAACTCCTACTGGCTTCAGCAGCTCAACACCCAGCTGTGATTTCACATCTGAAATCTGGGGACAGACAGCACTCAGAAGCCAGAGTCGATGGGACCTCTTGTACCCCAAGTAGATTGCTGAACAGAGGCTGGTGGTTTAGTGGCAAAAGCAGGCTGGAAGCGCTTGCAAACTTTAAAAACAAACCAACCAAAGGCAACCACCCCACCAGTGGACAAAACACCTCCTCCCCTCACAGTTACAGCAGCTTCAAGCCCACCTTTGCCACGTCCCACGGAGCAGCAAACCCTCACAACTTCACCTAATTAAGCAAATCCACCGGCCCCAAAAACACTCTCCAAACAACCCATCACCCCAGAGCCAAACTTTGGGCATGGAAGGGTCAACCCTGTCTTATTGGCACTTTTGCTTTGGAAAAGCAAGGATAAATTTTGGCCACGCACAGGTCCCTTCCCCATCCTGCTGAGATCTCCCGTCATCCCCAGGCCAGGGTCACTGCCTGGCCACGAAGGAGGTGATGTTGGGGAGCGATGCTGAAGCGGGCTGGAGCAATCCCACCCTCGGTTTATCTCACAAAGCCGTTTTCCCCTTCCTAAGCAGGGCAGGATTAGCAGGCTCCAGTTACAGCTGTGAAGCTGTAATCAATCCCTTATCTGCATAAGGCAAACCCAGCACGTCTCAAATTCTCCTGCCGCACCGACCGCACGCACGGTACGGGAGAGATTGTCTGCGGCCACCCGGCCTCCTCCATCCCACCCTCCTTCATCTCCAGCCCCTGCCGTGGGCGGGGGGACGGGGACCTGGACTGACCTCCGGCTGCTTGGAGCAAGCAGGCGCAGGAAATAAAGGAGAGCAGGGAGAGATTCAGCGCTGCTCTGCTGCTGGGCCAGATTTGAGCAGAGGAGGTGAGCCAGCTAATTGACCACGGGCTGGCCTGGCTCAGGGGAGCAGCATCTGCTGCAGAGAAAAGCCAGTGGCTGGGATGGTAAATTGGCATTACGGGCAGCGGAGGGGAGGAGGATAACACAAACCCTGAGATGTGCCCTCTTTCCACGCCTCCCAGTGTTTCAGATTTTTTCCAACCCTAGACTGCGATATGGGGCAAAAGAATCAGATTTTGCTATTGTGATGAGAAGAATTAGGTGGTCACACACAGGATTCTGCCTTGGTCCCTCCAACAGCAGCACCTGTTGTGCCAGGACCTCACCTTCTGCTGCTGGAGTCTGCGGCATGGACCGGAGTCCCCTCTGCAGCACCAGGACAGTAAATTGTCACTGAGGGACAGAGCAAGCCATTGTCCCCATCCTAGGAGATCTCCTGGACCTGGGCAACCTGGCATTCGCCACACCTGGAGACACTGGAGTGGACGAGGGGCTCCCTAAGGAGGGAGGAACGAATCAGCAAACAAAAGATTGGATTGCTCCCAGAACAGGTCCAGCCATAAACCCCCTCCTTCTGAACGCCAGTTGGGCTGGGATCTGCCTCCTGCTCCAGCGTGGTGCTTTGCATATGAATTCTCCTTGCTGAAAAGAAATGGGTCCTTTGAATGAGCTGAATCTGCTAATGAGAAGCCGGGGCCTCCAGAGCCCCTCTGAGGACAAGGGTCCCATTTTGACCGCCCCAGGCCAAGCCCTGAAACTGGAGAACAAACAAAGAGAGGTTTTCCCCCAGAAGGAAGCTGCCTTTCCAGCCTGCTCTCCCTCTCAGAAAGGTCATCTCCCCTGGACGCCCAGCGGCTGCGAATGGCTGCTCAATGCACAAAGCAGCCGGGGCAAGAAAGTCATAGGTGAAAAGACTGGCGAGAGCCCAAGCTGAAAAGCTGCATTTCAGATTCCCTTCTCCTGGCATCCTTCAAAAAAGATGACCCATGATACTCCATCTAAGCAAAGCTGACTTGGGGCTCATTAGATGGCAATGTCCCACTCAGGTCTTTGGTTTGGTATCTAATTTGAAGGTGCCCGCTGCCCATCACATGGCTGAGAGCACTGCTTCTCTGTCGCCAAGTCAATGGCCTTGCCACGGGCTAGATTTGGGATTTTGTGCAATACAGGAGAGATTTTCCAGGTCTCAGAGCCAAGCTATCGCAGGAAATACACTGTTCTTTTCCTCCCTTTCTCTCTCACAAGGCAGGTGGCGCAGAACCACGACAGACATCTTCACCAAACGCTGAGGAGGAACATGTAACAGCCTCCCACTGCAGAGCATCCTGGGGCCATGTCCTCCCCCTCCACTGCCAAGGGACCTCCCCACCTCCTGCTTACTGGCACGCTCTCTGCCTAGAACCATGTTCCCATTTCCAGCAGTGACCTTCTGATACAACCAAAAAGCAAGGACTCTTCAGCCAGGGTGAAACCTCCGGGATGGTGGTTGCAGTAGGAAAGCTACTGCCCTGGCAAAGGGGAGACTGCAGCCACTGCCAAGTACAAGCGGATCAGAAGTGCCTACCATTGGTGATCATCTTCTCTGAGGGTCAGCCACGGCCCAGGGTCTCTGCCTCGTGGAGGATGGACACTGCTCTTCCCCGAGAGACAGGGGTCTTCCACTACAGATACATTGGAAAACATCCCTCCCTATGTCCACCTCTCCCCGAGCCAGGCGATTCATAGACTTCACAAAAAACTCTGAACTGAAGGTAAGTTATATGCATATGAGGACAGGTCAAATTCAAAGCACAAGAAGCAACCATAACCAAAGGTAACGGAAATCCCACCCCAACTCATGCAGTGTAGCCACCATTCCTGCAGATGCAACACATCAGCCATTGGACAACCTCCAGCACCTAATTTTGGCAGTGGCCTGTACTGGGTCAATATCAGGCCACTTCACAGTGTTAGAGATGTCACCTAGATGACAGGACCAGTAAGCCTCCCTTGAACCCATATGCACATGAGCCCTATGTATTTTTGAGGTACCACAGCTCTCTAGGACTAAATGTTCCTCTAACTCCTTGCAGACTTCCCTTATGCACATGTGCAAGGTCTTTCTCTCTAAACTATACATAGATCACACCAAAATCTGACCATTCCTCTTCCATTTGCTTAGTTTTCAAGCTTGACCCACCCACAGCACCACAGAGAAGTCAAGTTTGCCCAAGCCTAGATGGTCCATCAAGCTCCCATGGCTAAGACATGCCATTTTGAACCCAGCTTTGCTGGGATCCAATGATCTCGGGCAAATAAACGAGCACATTTTTTGCACAATGCTCGGTCCCTCACGCCACCGTGCCGACCTGCTGAACTCGGCGTCGAACCTCGTCCTTGAGCGCACCAGACAAAGCCCGACTCTTTGAAAGGCAACAGCCGGTCGGCAGCATTTTAAGGCCAGAAAACAGCTCTGAACGTTCAGTTCCTTCTTTAAATAGAGGCCCCTTCTGTAAACGATCTGTTTGGACAGGAGGGAGAGTGCTGCAAGAGTCCAAGCGCTTGTGAAATAGGATCGGCCGCCTTCCCTCCCGCTCCATTCAAAACATGTGGGGGGAAGAAAGAAACCCAAAAACTGGCGAGGCAAGAGGGAAGGAGAGAGCCCCTACACCTCTGCGCTGCTGGAAGGGTGCGAGACACCAGAGAAAACAGAGAAAAAAAAGAATTCAAAAGGATCAATTAGTGGCATTTCTGTTTTGAGGTGCCAGCGTGTGTTTAATTATATTCCATGCGAGAGGTTGTTGACACAGATTTCCGTGCTGCAGGGCGGTGGTGTAACGGGATCCAGCTCTGCCTTCTACCCTGGACAACCCCGCTCCAGGCTTTTACCACCAAGCCCCTGCTCGCCCTAATAGTCTGGCAGTGCCCTTGGGCAGAAAGGGGCTGACACCCAGCCCCACAGCACGATGGCCAGACAGACGGACGCATAGCTCCCCCCTGCTCCTGCAAGAGAGGCCCCTGCCATAAACAGAGAGGAGATTAAAAAGGGAGAAGGAAAAAAAAAAAAATAAAAAAAAATCTTTGCCCGACTCCGGCTGCGTCCCAGATCAAAGATCATCTCCATCGAGGCCATCTGGTCCTTGTAAATGTAAAACCAAATTGAAAGCCCTGCCCTCACCTCCTCCGACTCCCTCGGCAATATTGCTTTTACCGTCCGGGGATGGGGAAGGAGCTCACAAAAGGCATCTGTATGTAATATAGAGCCCCTGTGCAGCTGGGCTATAGGTTTGCGACACCCCCATCCCCCCCTTTTTTGTTAATCATGAAGCAGAGGTAAATGTTTTCTTTGTATCTCCAGGGGCCCTGTTATTCCCAGAGGCCTCGGGAAGAGCCCACGGCACCAACCCTGGGATGGAACAGGGCTGCTCTGCATCCCCATCACTTCTTTCCAGCTGAGAACCTGGTTGTTGTTCCCATCCTGCTTTAGAAAAGGACACACCAGGAGGGGAATATGTCCCCACCATCCCAGCAGGGTCCCCACCATAACAAAAACCATGCAGCACCCTTCTTCCCCAGCCCAAGCAGGTTTCTCCTACCACCGCTCCCTGCCTGGGATGCAAAAGGGGATGCAGAGGCCGGCAAACAAACAGAGAGAAAGAGGAGGACTGAACTGAACACTTCCAAAAAGGGGATACAACGCATCTGAGCCAAAAATGACTTGTGAAAAACCCTGCCACTGCCAAGCCAAATACTCCAGGCTCGACTTGAAAGGCAAGCAGGATCCGCTATCGAGAGGCGAAAGCTACACGGGAGACGTCGCAGGCAAAGAGGAGGCAGCTTGAGGAATTCCTACCTATCAAGCTTTATTGTGTTATTCCAACTAAGCAGAGACAAAAAGACAAATCTCAGCTCCCTACTTTCATTTATAATTGAACCCAGTCCAGAAGGATGGAGCAAGTACCATCTGTAATGCAGAGTGCATTAGCAGCCGGCAGAATGAAATATTCAAATTACTGTAGGCTACCTCGCATTTTAATGACAGGGTTACAAAAACCTGACTTGTAAGTGGAGATTGGACTGGAAGAACAGAAAGTTTGTTTTTCCAGTGCATGAATTAACCTAACAAAATGTTACTTTCAGGAAAAAAAAACATTTGCATGGGCAATTCTGCAACATATCCCAACAGGCTCACGAGAAAAAAAAATAAAATTATTCCATTTAGCTATCCTAATTGATATATTGTCCAGGGAAATGAAAAAACTCACAGAAAAAAGGGCAAAGCTTTTTCCTTTTGGCTGACAATACTAAATAAATAGACATAGGTGTGCACAAATCTTACCGACAAATACAGGTCTCGTACACAGGGATGCACGGCAGCACATAGGTGCATCCACGGCGTGTGTCAGTGCAATACTTGCACGAGCTGTAGCATTTTGATGCTGTGCACAATTTGAATATGCAAATCACCCCTTGATTTTCGTGCTTGTGCCTGCGCCGGGATCCATTCGTTTTGATATCGTTAATCAGGGCTGCCGAAAAGCCTGACACAGTAAGTGGCTGTAGCCCCTAGCAGTAGTCAAGATGGAGTGACAGGCTCCATTTAAGATGTCACAGCATATAATAAAGTGTAAAACTATACTTAAAATAAACGAGATAGAAACAATAAACTTGACTCCGGGTTTGAACTTTCTGGGAAAGCGGCAGAGAGATGCAAGCACGCGTGTGTGCAAGTGGGCACGGGGCTGGGGTGGCTGGAGAGGACGGTCCCACCATCACCCTGCCACACAGGTGAGCGAGGAGAGCTGGCTTCCCACGTCATCCAAAGGAGCCAAACTTCTCAGCAACCCTACAATAACAACCAGTCTGCATGTGGGACATCTCTGGAGGCGACGTGGAGGAGGAAGACAAGGAGCCATAAGTGGGATCTGCTGGGGGCTGAGGAGATGGCCAGGCCAGGCCAGGCATTGCGATTCAGGGGAGGAGCCCACTGAAGGGGCTAAGCTTTGCTTCCAACAGCTCAGCAAAGAAGGTGGCATTTACCTACTGCAGGTAGCAGCTCTGGATGCCTGGAAGGAGGTGGGGAGGACTTGGTCCAAACCACTCTTCCCTCCCGGGCACCCAGGAAATCCCTCCCCCTCCATTCCCAGGCAGTAGCACTAGGATGGGAGTGGAAAGGCAATGATGTCCTCAGCATCTCCAGCGTGGGCTCAGCCACATGCCCTGGGACCAGGAGCTAGGGCAGACACTGCAGCCCTTCCTTGGAAGGACCAGGCACATGCGGGGAGGGGCTGGGGTGTGTGTGTATACTAATGGGCCCAAAAAGCCCGATTTTGCTCCCCAAACCACCTTTCTGCACCCTAAAACCTCCTGTGTGCCCAATGGCAGCTCTGTGTGCTGAGACAAACCAGTCGCTCTCCCTCCTGCTAAGCAGTTAAATTAGAGAGTATTCAATTAATAACAGCTGAATATTCTGTCACATTTAGGAAGATGTATGGTAAGACAAGCGAGTTGTGATGTCTGTGACAGAAATGATAAAAGTTCTCCCGACACAGCCTGGCAGATACTTGGCTGGAGGAACCGCTTGCTCTCATGGACTCCAACGTCAGCGCAGACACCAGGCCCAGTGCCGCCTTCAAAGGAGAGACGCTCCAAATTGCACAGGAAAACCTCTGCCAAAATCATTTGCAGGCAGCTCCCTCCCGCCCTCCTTCTGGGATCCATCTGAGACGCAGGGACGAGACCCTAGAGAAGACTTTGGCCAGGAGAGGTTTGAGACAGCGCCTGCCAGCCACCATGTGGCAAGCACCACCCAGTAGAAGCTCAAACCCTCCCATGCCATCTAAACACGTCCCATTGACACTCTTCCCACCCCCAGGCTGCCTCAGTTTACCCATCTGCAAAAAGGACAGGGATCACATCCCAAGCAAGGCACCCCAGAGGGGACCAGGGCAGCACTGGCATTGCACCATCACCGTGGGCAAGCGACTGCCGTCCAGTGAGACCTTCCCCACCTAATTTAAAGATGCAGCGTGGCCAGGGGACACGCAGGAGCGGTGCTCTGGAGGCTGCCTCCTCTTCTTCTGGGGGGGTTGTTTTTCACTGGTGTTGTTTGCGAACAGAGTTTTGTTGCTAAGAAACTACCTTCCTATTGCTCAGAGAGCAAAGACAAAGCAACCGTCAAAATAACACCGTATTTTGACAGTAGCCAGATCGTAACCATAAATGATCCATTTTCCCCGCTCTCCTGTATGCTCATTAATGTGGTCTAAATACCATACTCCCATATATAACCCACACCCTACACACACTCAATGGCACGTGCAGGCACCGGGGACCCATGCCGTGCTCGCAGGGGGCTCCGCCACATCCATTCATCCCCCGAGCGAAAGCTGAAGGAATCAGACCCGGGAAAGAGGAGGGGGCTCCCTGGGGAGACCCCATGGCTCCCTTGTAGGCAGGAAGATGGCACGAGGTCTTTAAGCAAGAGATAGACGAGAAATTAACAGGGAGAAGGTAAGACCTCTGCCCATAGCTCTGCCTGTCAGCCCTGGTCTGGGGAGAAACGTAATTATGTGTTGGCTTTGGTTCGTTGGGAGGTTGGGGGTTTTTTTTCAAGTCCCAAGGGAGAAAAAGTGGGGGGAACAAATAAAACTCATGCTGCTCAGTTCCCGAAGTGCTCTGTGACTCTTGTTGCTTTCAGGGTGGGGAGATCCTGCCACACAGGGAAGATCAGAGCACCCCATCATCTCAACATTCCCAAGCCAAGTCCCCAGGATCTTGACAACACATCCACCTCCTAGGGCAGGAGGACATCTTCACCTTTCCTGACAAAACATCTTTGCCCCTCTTTGCTGATCCCACTACAACTAGGAGGGCCTCCGTGGGTCCCAAAAAAGATGTGAAAAGCAACACATCAGCCCTGCAAAAAAGGCAAGAAAGGGGCAAAAGCACTTCCAGGGCAGCAGCAGCTGCAGGAAGATGCTACTTGTGCTGATGCAGGACCATCCAGGATGATGCATGAAGGTAAAAGGCTTGGTGAACACCGTGGTGTGGTGAGGTTGGCGGTCCCTTACTTGCACCAAAACTCTAGAGGAAAGCAAACGTCCTGTTTGCAAATGTCCCACGTGCCTGGAGGGCAGGGGGTAAAGGCAAGGAGAGAAAAGACACCTGAGCTGTGCCCACTAACAACTGGGAATGAAAACTGCCTCAGTGGAAAGCCTGGTGTCGTGGGAAATGCCCTGATGAGAGGCAGCGTGCTGCAGTCAGGTGGGACAACTGAAGCAGTGGGTAACCACCATGCAGGCAAGGACACAAGTGACCACCACGCAGGCAGGGACACAGACAGTGGCACCTTGTACCCCCAGGCCTGCCAGCCTGCCATTGCTGATTTACGAGTAGAGGGAAAGGCAGGTAAAAGGCAAGGCTGGAACTCCGACCTGTCGTGCCAGGGGCCCTATGCTTTTGCAAATTCCTGGTGCAAGAAAGGATGCCCAGAGTCACAGTGCAAGAGCGGTAGCTCTCACCACCCCAGCAGGAGAGCAAACTCAGACCTTGACCATGACCCACCTGTGGCAATCACCAGCTCAAGAGGTGACCAAGAGCATGGACCCATCGCTGGTGAGGGATTATGCTGGTCTGCTTTACGTTCCTCAGCATGCACTTGTGCAGAGAGCAACTGCAGGCAGGGACCAACAGGGCGTGGGAGAGCAGCGCCCTGCCTTGGATGCTTTTTAGGGGGGATAAGTCAAAAATTGAAGTTGTGGGAAGCGATCCTGCCATATCTGGGTTGTTTGACTCTTCCCCTGGGTCAGCTGGAGCGCGGCTCTGGCTGATCCCTTGCTCAAGCGCAAGTCCCTTCTGCACGTACCCGAAACCCCAGCCCAGCACCGAGTGGCCCGTCTCCCGAAGAGCAGCAGCTTGCCACGTGTGCTCTCCCTGCCAAAAGCCCTGAGCTCCACCCTACAGTAGGAGAAAACGGGAAGGGCGAGAAGAGCTCTGTCGAAACCCACCAAACCCCAAACAACATTGCTCTGCAACAGAACAAAGCCCTTGGAAATCTCTTCTCTGCTTGGGTCCCCCGACCCACATGAAAGCAGCATTTTTCTGGGCTAATTACGCAGGCTGTTCTGAGCCTCCTGGCAGAATACAAGCTGCAAAAAGCAGACATCAAAGGGCTCCCAACTTTAAAATAAATAAAGAGCAAAGACAGTGCGGTCCATGGGAGACCTCTCCCCGTTGCTTCTGCTGGCTGCCTGGGTTGAAAGTTGGGGGTGACTCAGTTCACAAGACTCCCAGGCAAGGAAAAGCAGAGGAAGAGGGGAGGGCAGCTAGATTTTATTTACATGGCATGCTCCCAGAAGGCACAGCCAAGGAGGGGGAGTTTAGTCACTGCAGGACCAGCCATGGTTGCAGCAAAGCCTTCTGAGGCCTCCATCCAAGGGATGGACCAACTGTGGAGCTTGTCTGCTAGCTGGGGTGGGCAAACCTTGAGGCACTGGATGGAACAGCCAAGGTCAGGTTGTGGGAGAGGATGGGACAGGAGTCACTGCCTGGTGTGTGGTGGCACTGCCTGGCTGTGGTGGCCACCAACACAGCTGGTCTGAGCACCCTTGAGTTTCTCCAAAGGTGAATGCACCCGTTGCACCTGGAGCTCCTGAAGTGTGATTTTCCAAACAGGTCCTTCACCCTAAAGAGCAATCTTCTAGAGGAAGCTTTGGCCCTACTCGGGGCAAGTCACAGACTGTTCTTGCAGCTCCTGGTGGACAAGAAGCTTGAGCTCTGCTTCTTCCCATTTGTTTGGGAGAGAAAATACGTTTACTAACCACTCTAGGAAAAGGGCAGTAGCCAGAAACCAGCTTCACCTTCCACCAGCACCCCACTGCCATCCGTCCCTGCTCCTGGCCTAGAAAGCGTCAGACTCTCCTGGCTTTCAGCAGGACACCCTGACATGCCAGGCATGATTTGCATCAGAGATGACCGGGAAAGATTAAGCCATTCTGCCACCTCCTCCGGCCCCCACCTTTCGCCCTCCCCTTTGGGCTTTATAGGGCCTGGCAGCACAGCCGGTACATGCTCCGCAGAGCAACCAGCCCTCGCTCCTTGCTGACGAGCACACAGAGATGCCTCCAAAACAGCAAGGCATGACCAGAAATCCTATGGGGCTTCAGGCTCTGGTCCTTCCGTGGGCAGCAATCACCCAGGAGTGCTGCCACGAGACATTTCTGCAGAGCCTTGGAAAAGGACGGGGGCAAGGAAATCCACATGGGATGCTCCGACGTTCAGGAAGATCAGCGTGCACGGAACTGTCACATGAGGGATGGCAACTGTGCTCCTGTACCCAGCCCTTCGTCTCCCTGCTTCTCCCCCAGCCTCGGCTCCGGGGGCAAGGAGGAGGGCTGAACCGCACCCTGCTTCCTCACGGAGAGGAGAAGGAAGATGAAAAGAAAGATGAGACTGGGACGGCCGAGCGTGGGATGCGAAGGGAAGGTGTCAATTAAAGCAATGAGGCCCTCTGCATCCCCGCACCTGACAGCCAGGCTGAGCGGAGCTGACAGCCCGAGTGCCGGCTGGCTTCCCTGTCTCGCTCGCTGGAGCCCGCTCCCCCCCACGCACCCCCAGCTCCAAACCAGCAAGGCCAGGGCATGCAGACATCAGCAGCGTTGCGGTGTCCCTTCCCCTGCCCCCAGAGACGCTCCTAATAATGGAAATTCTCACGATTCGGGGCTTAGAGCAGGCCACGGCCAGCCTGGAGGGGGATGGCAGCCAAGCAGAGAGAAGTGCCAGATCGCACCGAAAGAACTAATAATCACCGCAAGGTCTCAGCCCCTATGCAGGATGGCATCAGCCGGGTGCCCGGATGCAGGGAAGCTGGGAATCAAGCAGACACCGGCTGCGACTCACCCTCAAAAGCCTCCCTGGACAGCCAGCCTGGATCTCTGCTCCCCCTTGCCTCCCCCCAGGAATCGCACCCCCGGAGCCCCTGCTTCAACCCCTGCCTCCCCTCCCCGCAGGCTCAATCCGATTACTGCTGATACACATCTCCTCCTGGGCTCCAAAACACGCTCTTCCTGGCTGAAGGATTCGCAGGGACATGGAAAACTTGTCCTGATTGCGGCGTTAATGGTCGTGTGGCCCATGTCATCACCGAAATGGCCTTAGGGGGAGAGTTGATGGGTCTCTGAAGTCATCAGGACTACCCCACCTCATCTTGCTCCCCTTATTAAAACCATTCATCCTGGGAGCTAAATGAATATGTTTCATCTTCAAATGCTGAGACACAACAGCAAGCAGGCAGAGATCTAATAGAACAATACCCATCTAATCATGCCGATTTTTCTCTCCCCATCCTGCCTTCATATTACACACGCAGCCACGAGACAGAGCCGGGGCCGCAGGCAACGGGTGAGGACGGGGCATGGCTCGCTCTCGGCTTTGCCACCACCGCTGCACCTCAAACCCTCCCCCCCCACGCCAGGGTCTTCCTCCCTCTGCTGCAGTGGAAAAAGCCCCAGGACTTTTAAAACTAATAAGCCCGATAGATACGGAGCCTAACAAGTCTGAGAGAGCCAGGGAAGCAGGGCAGACCACCTGCTTCCCACAGGAATACCGCACGTCGTACTGCCCATGAATCATTCTGGTTGCTCCTTCCCACACCCACTGCAGGTTTTCCGGGCTCCCGTTCCCTTAGATACGGGGCTGATTTTTTTTTCCCTTGTTTGCTAAAGCACCTTTTTGCACGCGTGACGTCGGGGAAAGCAAAACAATTTTGTGTCTCTCGCATATTAAGCCTCTCCAGCAAGGTCCCTGGCTGCGGACGGGGCGGTGGAGGAGGCGGCGGGTGGGAGCACGGGAAAAGGTTGGAGATGGGAAAGGTGGTTAATCCGTTGCATCTTTCAAGAGCCTGCCGGAGACGCTGCTGGCCTCCCCTTCCTAACCAGGGTTTGCACAGCAAATCCCCGCTCTATCTAATTATTAACGATAATAACGGCGGCTGGCTCGCTGGATGCCATCTGGAGCCCTGCCACGTGTGCCCGCCGGCCCCGGGAGGGCCAGGGAAGGGGTGACCCTGCGGGGCAAGGGCCAGGACCGGGGGCTGGCCGGGTGGTGGGTACCAGCTCGGGATCGCCCTGAGGACCCAGTGGGCCCACCCAAGCTGCCGTGCTTGTGTTCTCTGCTGTGGCAGGCTTCATAAGGCTCCGCTCTTTGACTGGCGTTGAGTTTATGTGAAAGTAATTAACAGTAATTAATCCTTAATTACAGTAATTAGCCAAGTCGCAGTAAATTAAACCACATCTGGAGCAGATGAGGGCTTCCGAACGGGAGGCTAGTGCAGGCGACAATCGGAGAGATGCTGAATTCATCTGACAGCATCTGATTAAGGCTACCTGTTGCAAGTGGCTCATTTGCATCTTGTTTTTGTTTGCATTTGGCAGTAACCCTTTCAACCGGGCTCCCACCCCCCACCTCCGCTCCCTCTGCCCTCCTCCACCTCCCCATCTACCCCCAAAGAGCCACATGGACCTGTGAGGAGGACGAAGCAGCTCCAACTCAAGACCCAGCCCAAGGATCTCCCTGCTGGCCTCCCAACCAGCCAGGGCTACTCCAGGGTGGTAGGGATGAGCCAGCACAGGGCCATGGAGCCACTGGGAGAGCAGCCTAACTCTAACCCTAACCTAGCACAGGGCCAGGAAGCTGCACCCTCGGAGAGCAGAAGCTGCTCAGGTGGTGATACATAAACCACCCACCCTGCAGGCAGGTACCAAGCAGCAGATGACCAAGCAGGATGGAGGCAGAGCGATGGAGACAGCCAGCTTTGCTCCTCAGCTTCCCCACGTCCTGTGTTCTAACAGTTACAATAATAATAATAATAAAAGATCTGGACTCCAAAGGGGAGCATTAGCAAAAAAAGGGCAGGTTATTATTAATACCACTCAGCATTTACGCAGTGCCGCGTAACCTCGGAGACCTTTGCTGATGTTTAGCCATGCTCACAGGAAGGGGGAAATCCTTCCCTTCCCTTTTTTCCTACAGTGGAGAAACGACAAGATGGAGAGATGAAACAGGGTATGAGAGGCTTGTCATGTCTGAACACTGAAAGAAAGAGCTCACGGAGCAAACTGCGCCATCCTGACTGTTTTGTGCCTTCATCCCATGCAGCCAGGAAGCAGGGTGGACTCTGAGCTGTTAGAAAGATACTGGGGACAATTGACAAAAATATCTTACAGTCTTCCGGTCATCAAACTGTGCCGCTCACCAGCAGCCCAAACCCTGGAACAAGGATTTCTATCAAGGCAAGGAGATGCCAACGGGATGTCAACCATGATGGTCTAAAAGCAATTGCACAATTTCATTAAGTATCACAAAAGCTTCAGAGCTTAATTGCACGCAATTAATGAGCATAAAGGTCCTGTGTATCTTGCCTTTTCATCACACAGTACAGGTTGGCTGGGTGGTGTACCCCGGCTCCCGAAGCCTAGGCAGGGAGTGTTAAAAAACCCTTTGATACTGAAATACTGTCTCTCCTCTGGATCAAAACTGTTCAGGATTGCCAAAGCCAACAGCTGGAAAAAGCCCTGGAAACGATCAGAAGAACCTCATTTTATGAAACACAGAAAAAGAACTATGTTTGCCCCTGATTGCAAAATAAAAGCAACCTTTTGAATTTCCTGTGCACACAAGAGCCTCACACAAAAAATGTTTCCCTACCTCTGCTTTGACTCCTGCATCGGGCAGGATTCCCCCGCAGCACTGCAACCCAGCTGAGCACTGAAACAGCCACCGACCAGCCAATGTCCAACACCAATCCATTGCAGAAACACCCTTTGCTGTCTGTGTCTCAGTTAGAGAAAGGGGAATTCATAGCTTTCCTCCCCTTCCGAGGAGAAACGTGGTGTGCCTCAGTTCCCAGGGCCACCAGCCACCAAACGGAGGAGGAAAAATTAAGCAGACTGAAGTGATGCTCCACCAAATCTCACTTTCCCAAACTAGGCAGGTCTCTGACCATGGATGCTACCTTGAGACGGCTGTGCCTAGTGCAAGAACGTGTAACCACCCAGGGGGAAAAAATTTTGCAGTCAACTTAAAAGAGTGGGGAGGGTTCTTGATTCACACCCTCAAAATTAACTCAGACTGTCCTTTTAGTGCAATTTTGCTTTCAACGAATAGTTTTCTAAATAGATATTCCATCAGCTTTGTACTTGAGATCCTTCATAGTTATGCCATTTACAGCAAATCACATTATCTCGCTGCAGCCAGATTTTTGGCTAAATAAATATTAAATTTGTATGAATAAAAGATTCCCTCGTGAATGTCTTCAAGAAATACACCCCCCAAATCCACAATGCCAACATTTTGCTTTGCATAAAAATAACATAAATTGGGAAGCTGTAACCAAATATGCAAAGCTTGTTCTAGCCAGGAAAAAGAATGCAGGACATCACTCTGCTACAGAAGCAGCAATGACCTCAGATGGTTTAATGGTGGACAGGAGAGTCTGTTTGAGCCTGCTCCTCCTCCACAGGTATCAGCAAATGGCTACCTGTACGGACCGTAGATGCTAAAGATGTGGCCTTCAAAGCTGCAAAATATTCAACATCTCAACTTGGGTAAATAACCAAGTTTTCAGTGCGTGGGCAACCCAACACTCTTGGGAAGACAGTCATTTTAGACCCAAGCAGATGTTTCATTTTGGCTTGTGTGTGTCTTTGTATCCAAATTTCCTCCAATCTCACTTGGCTACGAAGCTTCCATCTCTGCAAACACAAGGAAGCCCATTCCCCACGCATTGAGAGGCTCAAGAGAAACAGCTCCAAAGACAATTCCCAGCTGTCCCATCCTGGATGAGGATTTGATGAGACTCGTCTCCCGAGCACACAGAGCGGTTAAGTGGTGCAACATCCTCTGCCTATTGCTCCTCTCAATGCTGGCAATGACTTGCAAGAATATAAGGACTGGGTCAGTGCCTCCTACAAGATGGATCAGCAATGTTGCCATTGGGTCCAACTAGACCCAAAGCTAAAAGCTCCTTAAACCTCCTGTGTTGCCCAGCCCATTTGCCCTACCTGCTTGCAACTGGTACATCTCAAACTTGCAAGCCTGTGTCCTCCATGGTGGCTCTGACCTGCCTAGGTAGCAACGTGAGTTCCCTTTGGCTTTTACTTATGTGACTGGAAACACATGTCCCTGCTCTATTTACTACAAATTTCTGGGGAATAACCAAGGGAAACATCCCTCCCATGTTGGCGGAGCACCTATTAACTCCCCCAAGTTCACTCTCTCCACCTTTTCGAGCCCATACAGCCCCTAGGGATTTTCCACTGGAGAAGTCCTTCAAAAAGCAGCCCAGTGGTTGCTCCATTTCCAGTAGTTTCACACCAGATGAAATGAGAAAACAAATACAACCACAGAAGAACTAGTGAGGCCGTGAAGAGTAGAGGCACATGTCACTTCTCCTCTCCAGGGGAAGGGAGACATGGCCATATCCAGCAACATGGCCAGGCAAGCTTCCCCAGCCATCAAATGCCATCATTTTTGGACAAAACGCCAGAGTGGAAGTTTTAACCTGAAAACATGTGTGCATTGGGAAGTTCCCAAATAAAACCAATTAAAACTAAGCCTCTGTGACTTACAGGCAACGTGTCCCAAGGATCTGTGGGGGGGAGGCGAGAGGCAGCAGATTTGCCCAGCCCCGCCAGGGCCCCGGTGCAGATGCCCCTGTCATTGCAGATGGACATGCACACGCACGTTTTACGGACATGTGTGCGATCCTTTCAGGCTGAAGGCTCGGGTCCCTCCTCATCTGCACAGTTCGAATTAATTATACACTTTAATTTCATGAATTATTAATTTGATTCTGACTCGGCAGCTTACGATTATCCAGCGCTACAGACTATGCAATTCCAGCTTCATTAAAACATCACCAGCTGCCTGAGAGACAGACATTAAATAGCAGAGAGTAATAATAAAATTAAGCTCCCTGTGCATAGCAACAGAGTCTTCCCCAGCCGCACGCGGCGAGGGCCCAACTGGTAAATAGGTTCCTTCCAGGAGCTTTATTCCCTTCCCGAGGCTGGTCCCACCCCACTCCCTCACCAGGAGGATGCTGCTCCCGGGATGCATGGCAGTGGAGGTCCAGGGGTCTGCAAGAGCATCTTGGGGATGGGGGGCACAGCCAGGCGATGAGGACGAGTGGCATTCCCCTCCCACACCCTCCTTGGTGCCCGCAGCAAGGACGGGGAAGGCTCCAGGGCTAACATCACCTCCAAATAAATAAAGCCGGAGCGCTGCCTCCCAGCGTCTCCCTGGCAAAACAATTTATAGAGGGAAAATGTCGGAATTTAGACATTCCATTTAGCTGCTTCAGAAATCTAAGGACCCCAAACCTTGTGGGATTTGAGAAATCGATGGAATTAATTAAGGGAGATGTCCAGCGGTCTCCGCTAAGTAATCAGCAGGTACAGTAGACCTGAAATTCTATAAAGAAAAATGGGAAGGGATGACATTGAAGGAGGCAGTGGGGATTAAAAAATGAGCATCCGAGTGGTAAAGGCGCACACCCATTGATCGCTGCATTACGGATTAAGGCTTCAACGAGCAGCCAGAAGATTCTGTAGCAGAAAATGGTTACAGAGGATGAGCATGAGCAGAGCAGATATATATAACCTCTGACAGCCGGGAACAACTGAGACGGAGGACAGCTCTGCGGCGAACCCCAGAGCAAGAAAGTTTTGGGGAGGGGGAGGAAGGGGAAGCGGCGGGGGGAGCCATTTTATGCAAGGGAAACCTGCCCAGGAGGAGGGAGTTGTGTACCCTGCCCACCCTGGGGAGGCAGGTGGAGGGGGGATACCCAGAGCCGGTGCCAGATGGGGGGATGGAGGGGTGGGCAGTGAGGTGGGGAGGGGGCACTTGGACGCTGGCCTGGGAAGCTGCTCCATCAGCAAACAGTTAAAGCCTAAACAGAGCAGGCAGAGACACACAGATTAGACCTGCCTGCCTGTCACAGGGCTCTCCAATCCACGCTTCACCTCTCTGCCCTGCTGTGAGCTTCCAAGGAGATCACTGCCTTTAATCCTATGCCCCTTTACTGGTCCCGTGCTTTGGTTTCCCAACCGTCCCACCTCCCATAGGATGACTGCATCCAGGCCCAGGAAGGCACTGTCACCACTCGGTCCACATCCATATGGCAGCAGCTTCTCGAGGTCACTCTGTCCACAGCGCAGCCCCAGGATGTGCAGCTAACTGTCCCCAAAAGCCAGGCTGGACCCTCCTCACAAGGGCAGCCACGGGCAACAGCAGGCAACGCTGCGTTTAGGGCCAGGTCACCACTTAGCACCACCCAACCTTGGGAAGGAAGCGAGTAGCATCTTCAGACGCTGCGGGGATGTAGGGGAGGGTGTTAAAGCACAATCACCCGGAGCTGCAACTGTGAACTCTCCCCCAGCACGCAGCCAGCCACCCGTGCAGCACTCGCACCACACTTGTGGCACCATTTGGGACCAACCACAGACAAGACGTGCTTCTCCAGAGGTCCCAAGCATCACCCAGACCACGGTACCCGCTAATGTTGTGTGGTAGTCGGTTCAGACAAGACTTCAGCAATGTGGTAAACTCAATTTTCCGTGCTTAAAACGGATCCTTGCTGGGAACGTTACAGCTGCATCCAATGCCTTGTGCAAACAGGGGAGGAAACCCTTGGGAAGCGGCACCCCACCCAGCCATCCTGCCTTCCTGGCCACCGCAGAGGGAGGAGACGAAGGCAGTAAAACTGAATTGGGATTGTTGGAACGCTTCAATGAGAAATTTCAAAAACAAAACCAAACCCCCTGGAGCCACATGCGGCGGCAGCTCCGTTTCTGTGGAGGTCGTGGGGCCAGGGCCAGCCCCCCGTCACCCTCCCGCCTGCTCCTCATACATATGCATCGTTGCAAGCCAGCGAGAGCTAAATGTCAGCGGTGCCAGCACACGCACGCAGCCAGAGGGGACCCTCGCTTTGCAGGACAAAGGCAGGAGCTTTGGGGTGCGGGAGGCGTGGACCAGCTGGGTGCAGGGGGGAGAAGGGCTCACCCCACCCATGGATGTGGCCGCGGGCACACAGTTGCTTCAGGAGGTGGTCGCAAGCTGGAGAGGCTGGTGAGGCCAAAGCACGCTTCCAGCTAAGGGCTGCTTGCAGCCCTGTGGGTGCCTGGATGGGTCTGGCAGCTCCTGTGCCCCCACCCTGGCACTGCTGCTCCCACCACCACCACTCTCGCACACGTAGGAGTATCTCCATCCTTCATCCCTTAAATACTTTTAAAAATCCAGCGGGGACCCAAAAAGCATGCGTGAATGTCATGGGCACTTTGAGCCAAACCCAGTGAGAGCATCCTGGTTGGGGCAGAGTCTGCAAAAACATCTTTCCTTCTCAGTCCAGCAGGAAACACACAGTCATGCTTGCATCAGCAGCCTCCATGGGGCATCTGGGTCCCTCTTCTTGTGTGGCTCTGGGAGACAGAGCAGGACAGCAAGTGGATCTTGGCCCCTTCATCATTGGGGAAGACAGGGTCACCTTCTCCGACGCTGCTGAGGGACACAGAAACCCCAGCCTCTGTGCCAGGCAAGCCACAGGGACCAGGGGACACGATGGGCACTTGTCTGTTCAAGCTGAAGCGAGATGCTCCTGCATGCAGAAGACTGAACACCATGCACTCAGATCCAGCACGACAAGACACCAGCATAAAGAGGCTATGACCTCATGAGATAGGTCTAGCAGACACAGCGTCTTCTGTGCCCAAGCTGGACTCTGAAGCCTCTCTCTGTCCCCACACCTCTGCACATCCTTGGATCAGGCCCCTCCAGCTCCAGCCTCAGGTTCCCTCAAGCCAACCCCAACCTGCCGCGGGCAGGAGCTGCTAATCCCACAGCCCGAGTCAACAGCAACGACTTGAAATCACACTTGGGAGGCCTTATGGGTGCCCAGCGACACGCCAGGCGGTGTGCGCTTTACAATCCATGTGTCGAAAAGCCCTGAGCAAAGGCTGTAGCAGATGCAGAGCGTTCAGCAGATTCCTTCCCCTGGCTGCATTACAGCGGGAGGCAGGGAGCAGCCCCGGCCCTCTGCCCCCCGCCTCCCCTGCCCCCAGCAGGCATTTGGCATCCAGTGCCACGAGCTCCCGGGGCAAGCGTGCTTGTCGCCACAAACATCCTCCCTCAAAGCAGGACGCCTTCTCCCATGGGGCAAACATTAGTGGGACAACTGGAAACGTTCAACTTGATTATAATGCTTTAAGAAAAGGTCACGGTGAAATTTCAGTGCTTTACCTTGAGCTCTGTTTGTTCTCCGCGGGATGAGATGGGAAGAGTCAGCTTGCCCTGGCTCGTGGCGCCCGCGTAGCTCTGATTGCATTTCACGGGCCGGCAGCAGGCTGTTGAGCCGCAGCAAACCCCCCAGCCCTGGGGACTGAGATAAGTCACCACGGACGTGCTTGTGGGGCCACGTGCCGGACCACCACGCCGTAGCTGGACCACCACACGATAGACGGACCACCCCACCATAGCCAGACTGTGTTTTCACTCTGAAAGTTGTCCAACCCTTAGCTGATGTTGCACTGTGCTTGTACTTCTGCTGTCAAAACGGGCCAAATACACCCAAAAAGCATGGAAAAGCAGCCAGCAATTCCTAGATAGCATCTCCCTTGGAGTCGGGAAGGCTTTCCAGAACGCCATTTGGCTTGATCTTTTTGGGCCTCAAAGGGAACTGTGGCCAAAACCACAATGAGGCAGTGGCACTGCAGGACTCGAGCATCAATCAAGCATCACCCAGACCACTGGTGACCCACAGCCACCATGCCAGCCCTACCAGCACTTTCCCTGTGCTCCTAGTGAGGGAAGTCAAAGCAAGGGCTGCCAGCACTGAAAGGCTGTCACAGTTTTGGCCAATACTATGAGAAGAACCAGGTCTCAGCCTGTGCAGAGCAGCATGAAACTCAGGAGCATCCTGGCTCCCCAGACCCTATCCTTGCACTCTGGCACAATTGCTTTGGGACTCAGTAACAAGCCACTTTGCTCTCCAAGCTGAGGTGCACAAGGACAACCCACTGAAAGGCCCACAATTGGTGTAGAAGGCGGCCAGCAATCCCCAAAACCCACGGGTACAGGAGAGGAGCAATCCAGCATCTCTCCTTGTCTGCACATCGGAATGGGAGCAGCTCTGACCAGCAGCAAAGGGTTTGTTATCAGTTGGGCAAGAGGAAAGCCAAGGTCAGTTTTGTTTGTGGCCAACTCAAGGATGCTCTGCCCCCAGCAATATTCCTGCTACAGTAATTAAATTTGTCGTCCGACCATTTGTTGCCAGAGGAGTTCTCAAAAGCTCTCCAAGCGCAGCCAGGAGATGAGCGCTTAGTGGAGACGGAACCCTCTGCACCCACCGGGGTCCAGGCTGCCAGGTCCAGGCCCAGGCAGGTGAAGGGAGGAGGAAAAGCCACCAGAAGCTCCCTTCAGCTGGGAAAACTCCCCGGGAAAGAGCAGGCAGCAGATTTTTGGAGGAGATTTTAAAACAGCCAGTTCCAGCAAACCAGACCGAACGACTGAGGTGCCGAGTGCCCTCGCAGCACCTAGGTGGCCGGGAAGGGTTTGGCATCCTTCCCTGGAGGTGGCTGTGTGCTCCAGCCTGCAAAGTGTTCCTTTAAAGGGCAAATGGTTTGAGATGCAAACAATTCTTTCCTGACGCCTGCCGATGCAGCCAGAGCACGGGGCCGGCATGACACTCCTCCACAAGCTAGGATGCAGCTGGAGAGTCCCCCGTGGCAGCATCCTTCCCCTGAAAGCCAACCTCGGCAAAGGAGATGCTTGCTTAAAAGCTGAGGAGGGACAGAATCAACACCTTGGCTTGTCGGTGGGACCGTGGCAGACCCAGGAGGCAGGCAGACCCTCGTCCCCACAGCACTTGCTCTTGCTTTTCCGGAGCATGCAGACGCACCTGCCTGCGGAGCCGGGATGCTGTATTCCCACCACTCCGGCAGTGCCGCTTGCAACAACTCCCAGCTGCTGCCAAAAGGTATTTTTAGCTGCATTATTTATTTGAACACCTGCCTGAGACTTCAAGGCAGAGTACGGAGCCTGAGCAGCGGAGGGAGGGAGGGAGGAAGGAGCGGCACCAGGAGATCTGGACCATTTCCACTGGAAGATTCGAGAGCGGAGACATGGGCATAATGGAGCAAGACTCAGGCTACACCTGCATCACAAACCCCGCTGCTGGGAACAGCCGAGTACCAGTGCAGGCTGGGAAGATGCTCTAGCCACCCCCATCGAGAGGCTGCCTTCAGAGAAATTGGGCTCATTAGGCGCCCAACCGCACAGGATTTCAAGATGCCTCGGCCCAAGATGGTGTCTGCAGCAGGACCGCCCAGGTCTCACTGCCGTACATCACCTTTTCCACATAACCCGATTTTGGGGAGAAAACTCAGAACTGCCCTCTTTCAAAATGCCTTTCCTCCACACAAAAACAATTCCACCCTAAAAACAGCCCGTTGCCGTTTTGGAGAGTCAGCCCCAGAGAGAAGAGGACAAAGCGAGCAGAAATTGAGGGAAGTAGGGATGCTGTCTTGCTCCCAAAGATGGAGATGCCTGCATGTACCCCAGGGGACTGGGGGGGCCACAGGGTAACTGAGGGACCCAGGCGGTGGGCACATGGAAAATGACACAACTCCCCTGTGTTATTTCTGCACACCTTTCTTTCCACCCCATTTACTGATGCGAACAAAAGCCGCCACCTTCCTCTCCTTCTGCTGAAATAATCCCCCCTTCTCTCTGAAATCAGCCAGGAAAAGGAGGGGGGGGAAAAAAAAAAAAAAAAAAAGAAAAAAAAAGAGAAAAGAGCATCTAAAAATAAAGGCCAGGCCAGAGTATGTGCCTCTTGGTTGGGCTCCTGTGCTCACAGATCTGCTTATTTTGGCCTATCTCTCCCCAGCGATAAGGCAGCTAACAGCCCGTTATCAGCCAGTCGGTGAAAATGTGCTCCAGCCTGATTAGGGCTCAGTCTTTGCCAAGGTTATAAACAGCCGTTATCGTTCTCCCAAACAGAATAATCCGGACAGTATCAGCTCAGAAACATATGGGCCACACAGCGAAGATAGCCGCTGACGGACACTTCATTTTAATTGTAACGAGTGGTTAGCAGCAGCCTCCAGACAACAGACACAACTGCCCAATTGGCAGTGGGTTCGCATCTCCTCCTGCATCCCTCCTCCCTCCTGCTCGCCGCCGCTTTTCTCCTCTCCCCACTGCTCTCCTCCCCTCGGCTTTGCAGACCCCTGGGTGAGCATCCCTGCGGGGCTGGAGGTGGGGGGAGCAAGCGGGCAGCACCCTCCTCACCTCCCCAGTGAAAAACGGGCGCTTGGTAGCGGTGGCAGGAGCGTGGCCGTGTCACACCTGATGTGCTTACGGCACATCAAGAGGCTGCACGAGGCCGCTGCGATGGTGGGAAGGCACCAGCACCCACCTCTCCACGGGGGATGGAGGCAGAGCGATAGGTGCCCACCGGAGAGCGGAGCACCCACGTGCCTGGGTCCCCCCTCCATGCGGCATCTCGGCAGCTCCTCGCTGCCTGCCCGTGTGCCAGCTCGGCAGCAGGCAGGGCGCGGGAGGAGGGGCAGCAAACCCTCATTTCACATTCTCCCGGTGTCCCTTCTGTGTCATACTTTCCCCCCCTCCTTCCCTTTTCCCCCTCCCTCTTCCCAAAAGGGGTGGTTTAGCACAGAGAGTCTTAAACACATTTGCATTCCCAAGACAAGCTTAGGCATAAATTCATCTCAGTGCAGGGGTCTTTTTCTTTTTTTTCTTTTTTTTTTTTTTCTTCCCCATCCTCCCTCTTTTCCTCCTTTCTCCTTTTCTCTCCAAACCTGAAATGAATTCAGCGAGAACCCTTGCAATTCCAGCACCGTCGCGCTGCGCAACGCGGGATTACAAGGGATCCGAGGGCTTTCCTTTTCTTCAGACTCACTGCGTGCGGCGTTGCTGCTTGGTTTTGTTATTAACAATATGCAGGGATAAGGCTCTTAGCCCCATTAGCTGCACTAACCTTCTTCCCCCTTTCTTCTTCAGCCAGCCCTGACTCCCAGCAATTGCACCTGAGCTCCATCCCTTCTGCAGGGAAAAAGCAGAAGGAAAAGGGGAAGCCCCCTCAAAAAACTGACAGTAAAATGTTAATACGGGGAGGCAAACTAAAAACCTTAGGAAGACCCAAGACCGAGCTTCAAGTCACGGACGCTTTCTCAGATAATCTGTATTCCTATCTCGGTGCCAGCGGAGCTGTGATCAGAATATCCAAGGTCTCATAAAAGATTCAGGGCTTATTGACTTCCTTGCCTTCACTGCTGGTTCGTGGTGCTCCAGGCTGCTCCTGCTCAGCCTCCAAAGCACCCGCTGCCCCTTGCAAGTTGCCATCACAGGTGCTAAAGTTGAAGACATCTACTTCTGTGGCTGTGCTGGATCAGCAGAGTGGAGCAGTGGAGGAAGGCTCTCCTCCGGAGCTGGGGAATGTATTCCCAGCCCCGGTGAGAGGTGTTTCAGTAGACCCTTTGCCCCAGTGGACACCCTCGCCCCGGTCAAAAAGCCCTCTTAAAAGTCCCCATGGCCTCTCCAGCAGGACCAGCCACCGTGGCAGGCAGCCGATGCTCCACGCACAGCAGGCAGAAAAGCGTATTTTCATTCAAGTCACACATTTAGGTGAAATCATCTCCAAGCTGGAAAGAGAAAACTTACAGCAGAGACCCCTCAAGAGCAGGCTTCCCCCCGGACCATACCCGGGAGAAGCTCTCCGAGGGCTGTCTCCGGCAGCATCGCAGCCCAGTTTTGCTGCATAAGCAGCCCCGAGCAAATGTGCCGACCAGAGAATCCAGTCCCTGCAAATTTATGATCAGTGTTACTGGGATACAGCCCTAAGGAGAAGGCAGGGGACGGGGGCAGGCACCCAGCCCTTTGGAACACACCATCCCACCATCACTCATGTACTGGTTTTAGGTACAAAACATCAGGTGAATGGTGAACGTAGTACAAATTGTGTAGTTTACATACTGGATATCTTCATACATGAGTTATGCCAAGATGTCCGTGAACACCACACACAACCAAGCATGATATTATCATCAAATCCACCCAATTAATTGCATTTCTGCACCACCTAAAAGCCTTACATGCACACCAAGACTCCACAGTAGAAGGCACCGCACAGTATAGGAAATAAATCCATATAAAAATAAAATACTGCATAGGCACACATAGATTTATATATACGTATATGCTCAAACACACACATGCACTGGTTTGTTTACATAGCGACGTGCATACACCCTCACACAGCACATGCATATACACCCCCGCAAGGCATACCCAAACACACACATATATATATACGTATCTGCACATAGATACAGACTATTTATACATACACCAACTATACAAACGCTCTACGCACCCTACTTGGTGACAGCTCAGATTTTCAGTAATATCATAATATTATTTTTTAGATCAGTTAAGGTATAAAATGTGCGCTCTCTCAGTCTTTAATATTAATAAGTCTTGTAACTAGCAGTTTCTCGTAGCTCCGAATTCTTGAGCACAACTAGAAAGGGCACTTATCCTGAAAAATCTAATAAATTTACAGTTTTATATACTTCCTTCAATTGTAAAAGTCTTGTTCAATAAACTTTAAAATGCCACTATAGAGCAATAACACAGACAGTATAAACCCAGCCCTGGGAAAGCTGTGCAACCAGAAATTGTTCCCCTTTCTGCTACAGCAATAAAGTTTTATATGTTTGAACTGACTGTAAAAAGGTTTGAATGTTGGCAACTGGGGAATAATCTGTCTTCTTTATAGTTATTATCATATTTCCCACAAGACCCTTTGGTCTGTGTCAATCCTTCTCGTATATGACACCTTTGTACTGTCAGCGAAAGCAAGAATACTTAACTTTTTGCGTGCGCGCGCGGCTGTGACTGGAGGTCCTTCGTTCTGCTTTTCTTCAGATTACAGCACCCGGGAATAAATTACCTGTGACGTGCTGCAATGGATGCCTTTTACCAAATCAAGCTGATTTGGAGTGAGAAGCTCAAAAAAAAAAAAAACCACCCAGAAAAAAAAGGATTTGTGGACCGTTTCTCAAGGCACCAGAGGTAAAAGCAGCTGGCACCAAACGGGGACGCTGCCGTTCCCCGTGGTTGCCCAGGACACTGTGGATGCACCCCTGGGGCAGGTAGCATCCCCCATTGGTGCCATGTCCCCCTGGCTCTTTCATAAGAAAGAGATTTTTGTTCGAGACCGGCTAAAAGCAAGGTCGGGTCCAGCACCAGCATCCCCAGATTCAGCCGTTGGAGCCAGAGCCCCAGACACCTCCCGGACAGAAACCTTTTCGGGATTCTCACTGAATCCCAAAGAAATCTGACCCAGATCCCAAAGAAGCAGCAGGCAAACACAAGGAAATTCCTCAAACTAATCAATTTCACAAAAGGACGATGCACTAATCAATTTCACAAAAGGACGATGCTTTAACCAGTTGCAATTTTTAAACACCTAGGAGCTTACAAACCAAGATGAGAATGAATTTTGTTACAAGACCTACAGCAAGCCCGGAGCCTGTCATCGTTATTACAGGGCTGATTTCCAGAGAAGTTGCTGTGGTGGTGGCCACAGGGTGCAAGGATGCAGGGGAACCTGGCATTCAGCTCTCAGCAGCCCAACACCACTCAATCCCTGACCATGGGCCATCTTTCAGGTGGCAACGATGAGGCTCAATCAGAGATTGAGATGTCAGAAGAAGTGATGTTAAAGCACGTTTGGAAAATGAAAAATGAGGAGTCACCAAGACCAGATAATACCTGCCTAAGAGTTCTGCAGGGACTCAGAAATAAAATGATTGCATATTTTCATTAGCAGCTCAATCTCTCATTACACTAGAGAACACAAAGTGTCATACCCTATTTTTAAAAAATGGAGTGAGATGAGCCACAGATTCACCGACTTGTGAGTCTCACTTCAGTACCGCCTAAGATGATAAATAGATAGGATAAAGCCTTGAGATGGACACGATACCACCAAGATTAACTAGCAATGCCTGTAAGAAAGGAGAAAACATACCTCACTAACCTTCTTACAACTGCGGCACACCCAGCAACAGAAGGCACAAAGCACGGTTGGCGCTGTTTGGAGGCCCCCAAAGTTTCATCATTCAAAAATTTCACTCTTCTCAGAAGCCAAAGCAAGGACTAAAGGCTACTTAAGAGATGGAAGACAGTAGACATAAATAGCTTTTTCAACCAGGCCATGGGTGTAGAAGGTTTGCCCGCTGCTGCTTAATAAGTTTATTGCCAGGAGAAGAGCACAAGCAGCTCTAGGTTTGAGGAGAACATGAGAAGGGGGTTTAGTAAGGAATCACAAAGGCTGAGATACTCCTCCAAGTACGTGTGAATGAAGCCCCATAAGCTGGTGATAAGACGGTAGGTAAAAGTCAGCGAGGGCAAAATGCACAAGGAAGTAATTTAATTACTCACACACACTGACTACAACAAACTTTGTGCAGTCAGGCTGGACACCTAGCGAAGCGTGAAGGGAAGGAAGGGGTGGTGAGAGCTGCCAGGGCTGTACGACACCCCGCGTCCAGGCTGCCCCCTGCCCTCAGGCTTCTCACCCCCACCACAAACCCATCATCCTTACAAGAAAGAGAGAGGGAGGGAGACTTTTTATCAGGTCCTGTAACACTAGGACAAGGGGTAATGATTTTAAACTAGAAGAGGGTAGGTTTAGATTAGGTATAAGGACAAAATGTTTTATGACGGCGATGGTGAGAGAGTGGAAGAGGTTTCCTGGTGAAGTTGTGGATGCCCTGTCATTGGAATTGTTCAAGGTCAATTCTAATGGGCAGCCTCCCTTCTCCACACTGCGATTCTGTGGTCCTGCAGGCAGCAGATAATGCCACCCATGGAGTCTCCTCATGGGCAAGCTACAGAGAGACTCTGTAAGGAGGAGGGATGGAAATGAGCTCCTTAGTCTTCAAAATACAATTTGACAGTTAAGCAGACAACAGGAAAAGCCATCAATGTGAACCAGAAGAAGAGGTCAGAGATGGACCCAGCCTGCCCTCCTCAGGTGTAACCACAGAGCTAGAGGGGCACCAACCACCTCTCCATGCATTTTATCCCTCCAGACATGAGAAATGATGTTTGAACCACAAACGCAGCACTATAACCATAGGGTTTCAGTTCTGGACCCCAGCTTAGCACTTTGTGCAACCAGTCTCAAATGAAGGCAAAGCTTCTCAGCACCTCTGCCCCTGATGGCAGAGAAATATCAGGTCATGGGCCACCTCTTCTCCGGTCCTGCTCTGGGCCTGTGCTCCTCACCTTGCCAGCTATTGTGGTTTCAGTTGAGATAGAGTTAACATTTTTACTAGCAGCTGGCAGAGTGCTAAGTTTTTGGATTTGGGATGAGAAATACTTTTGGTAGCACACTGGTGTTTTTAGTCGTTGCTAGGCAGTCAAGGCATTTTCTCCTGCTCATATTGCCCCACCAGCGAGCAGCCTGGGGGTGCACAAGCAGCTGGGAGGGGACACAGCTGGGACAGCTAATCCCAACTGACGAAAAAACTATTCCACACCACGTGATGTCATGTTCAGCATATAAAGCTGGGGGGAAGAAGGAAGAGGGGTATGTTTGGAGTCTTCCCAAGTAACTGTTAAAGGTGATGGAACCTTGTTTTCCTGGAGATGGCTGAACACCTACCTGCTGATGGGAAGCAGGGAATGAATGTCTTGTTTTGCTTTGCTTTCATGCACTGCTTTTTCTTCACCTATTAAACTGTCTTTATCTCAACCCACGAGTTTTTTCTCACTTTTACTCTTCTGATTTTCTCCACCATCCAAACGGGTGAGTGAGGAAGCAGCTGTACAGTTCTAGTTGCTGGCTGGAGTTAAACCATGACACTAGCTGAGTCCCCAAGACCTCCACACCCACCCTCAGCAGGACCCCAAAGCCAGAACCACCCCAAACGAGCCATTGGGCTGCTGCTTGACAACAGCTACATCCCTTTGCACCTCCCAAGCAGCCCAAGTCCTTTTGCTAACAAGCTATGAATAGATCTCTTGGTGCTCACCATGAAGATGCTCCATCCTGAGCTTGTGGCAAGTCCAGCAAGTGCTGCTGATCAGGAGGTGGGGGGTCTGGAGGGACCCGGGCAGCACTCACCTCGCTCCACGGGGGCAACCTGGCTCTTCCACCACACCTCAGCATCCCAGCCCCGAACCTCAGGGCCACAGGCGAGTGGGACATGCACCTCCCGTTCCACCCCATCCCATCAGCGGAGTGGCAAGGGTTAAGTCCAGCCGGCAAGGCGCATCTCTGTTGCAAGAGTCCATTACCTCCCGCCACATTACCTCATTCATTTCTTATATGCGGATGGTTTATTCTCCCATGAGCACCCTCGCCAGCAGACATGGCTAGTGTAAAGTCCCCTCCCTCCCCTGTATTTCTCTATCCATCACATTTAACACTCTGACAGTAACAGTCTATAATGTTTCTATTCTACAAAACCGCTCTGTCAACTCCGGGCTTCCAGAGCAGCAACTGAGGAAAATAAATAACATCAACGCCAGGCCCGACAGTATCACAGCTTGCTTTCTGCTGGGGGTTTATTTTATATTTTTTTTTTTGAGGAAGGGAAAAAAAGGGAAAAAAAAGAGAGTGAGAGAGAAAGGGGAGAGAAAGTGCAGGCGTGTAACGCGCATAGAGAGATGGGTGGGAGTTTCCTTCCCACCCAAACGAAGGGCTGGGAGACCCTCAGAGATGGGCATGGTGCTTCCAATGCAGAGGAAGAGGGGCCAGCTGTCCCCACCCTGCTGCCCCTCTTACCCTGCACCCCTATTCCCTGGGGAGATGGTGGCTTTGCAGAGGCTATTTGGGGCAGCAAAGGCCAGGCAGGGAGGGGGAGAGGGGCTGCAGCTCTTGGAGACTGAGGATTCAACCTGCCATCACCCACCATAACCCCCACAGAACCCACACCAGCAGGCAAAACCCCATCTGCTCCACACCAGCTCCTGGTCAGAAATCACTAATCCACTTAAATAATCTACTCCAGCTCGTGGCTTAGTGGCCTCACGGTGTTTTCCATCTCCTTTCACTCTCATGAAATTCCCTGGAGCTGAATTCAGGCGTGTGGCTGAAGCTCTGGGGTTTGGCTGCTCCTTTCTGCAGCTGCATGGGTGATCCCAGCACCCAGCAGCAGGGAGGGCAAAGGAGAACCATACCCAAATAAGTAAATAATAATAACAATAATAATTTTTAATTATTTAAAATACCTTAGGAGATCGACTGGCACTTTAGAAAATCAAAATAAAGCAGAAAAACTCCACTGTTTTCAATACTTTTGCTTTTCCTTGATAGGACTACACTGGTATTTATTTCATGTCACTGTCGGCAAGCTCGCCTGCCTTCTGCACGAGCTGCGCAGGCTTGACAAACAGAGACCTGCTCAGGTGGTGTTTTTCATTGGGGAAAAAAATAATAAATATATGCACAAGAACTTTTCCAATCAATCGGAGAGAGACACAGCCCTTGACAGCCCTGTAAATGTGGGGGCTGTGCTCGCCAGGCAGCTTACAGAAGCCAGCAGGGATGCATTCGCCTGCAGCAGAAAGACGAGGACCAGAGGGGATGCTCAGAGGAGAGAGAGGTTTGGAGGACTCAGAAAACGTGGAGAGCACATAACTGTCCTCACAGCATCCCGGTTATTTGCTTCCCCAGTCCCTTTGTGTCAAGTGGCTCTGAAATCCAGCTGACACCCTCCAGCTTGACACCAAACAGGGCCACTGCCAGCCCCAGACGGGGACACGCATGGGGCTACACCACCCTACATCTCACATGCGTACTTGAAATGACTCCTTCAAGTGAAAAAAAAAAAAAAAAAAAAAAGAAAAGAAAAAAAAAAGAGTGAGCAGAAAACGGTTCCCTCCTTTGTTTACATACCTGCCAAGGGCTGACGCTGGCTGCTGTCAGTCATTTGTATGAGCTGACGGTTCTCTAGCCGAAAGCAACACAAGTGATAGCAAGGCAAGCAATAAAGGGACGGATCCTGCTCTGAGAGCCCCATGCCACCCCCCAAGCTCACCCTATGAACTCTGCTTTGGGAAAAAAACACACTGAGCAACCAGAAAGGCTCTGGGTTTGGAAAACGAATTGCACACTCTGACTCCTTGCAAGGGAGAGCATCACCACTGCGAGAGGGAACCCTGAGGAACACCAACACCGAGCTCTGCCGAGCATCCGAAATCAGGAGAACTTGGCCACAGATGGACGAGGTTTGCACCTGAGCATCCTCTCTCTGGGACCTCCCTCCCGAGAGCGGAGGCTCATGCGGCACCCACTCACTCTGGTTGACGTTTGCTGGCTGGACCCTGCCTGCCCTCAGCTCCACAAGCCGGGCTTTGCTACAAAGCCCTTGGAGCCGCTCAGAAAACCCTGAGCCAGGAAGGATGCTAATGGGATTTGAACTACCAGCTGGAATGGGCTTAAGGATTAGGACTCCAGAAACAACTATCTTTTCCACAGACTCCCGGTCCACTGACAGGAAGGGCCTTTATGCTGCAGCAAAAAGAAACTTCCCACTTGCAAAAGCAAGAATAAAGCTTCCCGCGGAGGTCTGACAGCATAATACACATGCAGGCCCACGTGTACACACCCCCCCCATAGAGACATGCTCGCAAGGGGAACGTGCAAGAGAAATACAAAGAATTAAGGAGCAATGAAAGGCGCAAACCAAACTCCAAGCTTTGACGTGAAAAAATACACAAATGCATTTTTTTTTTGTCAAGCTGTATTATTTTCCATTCATAAATATCCCCCTCAATAGCTATATACGTACCCAGATGAAATTTGTATTTAGCTAAGCCCTGTCACTGGGAAGCATGTTATTTGCTCTTTCATCGCTGTCGTTATTCGATTTATTAAAAAAAACCTCCCTTGCCCAACATGAGAGGAGAAACCGGGCACTGGGACCGATCACATTGCAACCAGAGAGCAGCCCTTGGAGAGGAACGTTTGCAAACAATTCACAGGCTGATATTTATTTCTGCAACCCGATCATGTTTATATAATTAATCCATTTCCTATTTACTCTTGCATCAGGATTTGCTGACAAACAGTTCACAAAGTTACAAGATAAAAGCAGTGGATTTGAGAGCAGGGGGAAGGGCTCACGACTTGTTTTATTTACTTCCTAAACTCTGGGGAGGTTTAATGCCCTGTGGCATGTCAATGCCCTTAGACATGGAAAGCCTGGCTGTTGCATGGAATAGTCCAACCTTCCAGGTTCCCTGCTGCCAAAATTCAAGGCTGGAAACTTGCTCGCAAGACCAGCAGCATCTTCTGCTCGTGCCTGTAGCAGAGTCTTCCGACATCCAGAAATGACGGAAGCAACAGTGCATGGGGGCAGGGAAATCCATCCTTTCTAGCTTCAAGAAATGTGAGATTTGGACGGGTTTTTTTTCATGGCAGAAGGGAATTGAGGAAGCAGAAGATCCTCCAGCCTTAGCAGTTCCCCCCTGCACCCCAGGCTCTGAGCCCTGGGCTCCCCGGGGAGCAGCCAGCGTGTGCACCAGAGGGCAGCAGTGCCAAAGCCACCCACCGCCACCCTGCAACCTCAACCACCCTGCAGAAGCAAAAATGCCCAGTTCCTATCACGACATTTCTCACCAGGGACTCACTTCACACAGAGAAAGAGGCGGCAGAAGAATAAAATCACCGGCCATTTGATCCCTTTCCTTTACAGAAAGCTTGGTGCAACTTACCAGAATCAGGAGCACCTGTGTACCAAACCAAACCAAGCCAAACCTAAGCCCTTTTTGCTGCTGCTTTGAGGACACCCTCCAACACTGAGAGCTGCACACAGGGGCGGATGGCTGCTTGCAAGGGGCTGCGCTGCTGCAGCACTACCCACCAAAGCATGCCTGGCTGGGACTCAGTGGATGGCCCCCATTTTTGACATTTCTGGGCTCTGAAAAACCCAGGCTCTACCGACGAGGAACGGTAAAGAGGTTTGTGATGGGAAGCCATGGGGGAGGGTCTGGAGTGCAGGCAATGCATTGCTTGCGAGCATCCCTGCATTGCTGCAAGCACCCTTGAATCACTGGGAGCATCCCTCCCGCAGCCCGCCTGCAAGAGGCCGTGGGGCCAGCTCAGCTGCGGGCAAGTGCAATGACACCCACAGGCCACAGCCTCATCCCGCACGCCCTCTTCTTGCCGTGCTCCTGCCGAGAGCCCACCTCTGGAGACGATAACAGCTAATGAAACCCACGGCTTGCCGATAACAGGAGATCAAGCAAAGCAGCGGCGGTGGCAGCAGCAGCCAGGCTGCCGAGCGGGCTGGGATGCATGTAATCAGAAGGGTTATCTAATGCTAGTTTCATTCTAATTGAGTCACTACCATATGTCACCCTGCAATAACAACGCAAGCAGCATGCAACTGAATACATATTTAATTCACATAATGGGTACAACAGTAGAAGTAATCAAGGCAGTTTGCCATAAGCCATAAAGAAGTGTAGCGTGTTCCTATTGAGGAGCAGCCTGCGCTCGGGGAGAAGGGGATAGCAGGGGCACCGCGCCGCCGCAAAAGCTGCAAAGGAGGGGGGGACATCCCCCAAAACACATCCCGGCACGGACTGAAGGCGAGGAGGCTCTTCGACGCCATTGGAAATCCATGGCAGAATACTGTCGATGGATCGTTAGCCCCTTCAATATAATTAACAGTAATGGATTTATCGGTGGAAACTTAATGATTCGAATGTTAAATACCGGCCTGGAATTGCGGCGCACAGTCCAGCTGAGGGGTGGTCACTTTGTTTCCCGTTTCAAAAAGGACCAAAGAATTGGAAAAATCAGCCTAAGCCAGGAAAAGGTACAATCCCAGAGGCAGGTCAAGGCGGCGGGCGGGAGCCATCCCTGCTCCCGGCTCACCCTCCTCTTTCAGTGGCACCTGATGGCCCCGCTTGCCGCCTTCATTTCCTCCCACAACGAGAAGATTAATACGATTGAGGACCACTCATCAATATCTTTGGACAGATCAACCGGAGTTTTCATTAAAGCCATATTAATGCTTTTGGATACACAGCTGCGGATAGGTTAGGCTTCAAAAATAAAGCCCAGAGAGGAAAGAAGAGAGGAGAGGAGCAGTGTCCGCTCCCAGCCGGGAATTAACGAAGAGCCGGCCTGTTCCCTCGTTAGCGGCCTCTCCCACCAACATGTTTTGATGTATATTTCATGAGGATAAACAAACATTCATTTCACTTTGGGAAGGTGCTCGCTGTAATGTATTGGCAGCCTCACCAGCAATGAGGGGACATTAATTTCAATTCTGGTGTTTAAACACTTTGTTGAGTCCCAATCATTCATCCCTGGCTCAGCACAGCTCGGCCATGGGGAAATAACGGACAAGCAGAGCCCCAACCTCACCCTCCCGCAGAGCCTGCTGGAGTTTATTTGTTATTTAAATGTCTTAGGAAGGACCAGACATTAATAAAGAGGTGGCCCTACCTGGCTGCTTGCCTTGGGGTGCAGCCTTCAGCCATACCATGTATCACCAGGGAAAGGCTCCCAGCGCACATCAGGAAATACCATCCCTGGAGGACAGGCTCCGATGAGTATCTGCAGCTACGAAGAACCACTGGACGTGCCAGGGACAGAAGGATAACGCTTGTGCTGGAAGACTCCTCGATCTTCCAGGACACTTCAAGCCCTCTCTTGTTTGCACCTTCCACCTCTGCATTCCTGTTAGATGAGAGTAACAGCACTGCTTTTCCCAGGGGGTTGCTGCAGAGCAGTCTCGTAAAGATGGGGGATTCTCAGTCCAGTCTCAAAAGCCAGACCTCACTTGGAAAACAGCCTCTCCGGTCCATACGACTTGCCTTGCGGGGACAGGTGCCCAGATGTGCTGGTGAGGACCCATCGCACATACTTCCTTCCAAACCAAACGTGGTTGTGGGGCAACACCTTCAGTCAACTCCCAGCTTCAACTCTTTGGGCAGATTTGCTCACTGGTAACTGCACCGCTCAACAGGGTTTTGGAGACACAAAGGCTATAGGTGAGAAAATGCCCACAGTGTTTCCCAGGGAAACACAGGTACAGATGCAGGCAGCTGCATCTTCTCTCCATTGCTGGCCCTTAGATCCTCGCATGCACCACTGAATAAATGGAGCTGGCAGAAACCATGCAGCAGAGGGAGCAAGGGGGCCAGGGCATGGAGAGTGGGAACATCTGGGAGTGAGAAAATGGGAAGCAAATATGGCCTGGAAAAGGACAGGGGGTCCTGCTGCACGGGAGAGAGCAAGGCAGGATAAAGAAAGACTGGTTGGAAACACAACACCACTTCTAATACTCTCACGTGTCCATAAGAGGTGACATTGCTTGCAGAAAGGCTTTTTAGAAATAATCAAATGTGGGTTAAGACGCACAGAAACAGCAAAATAGGAAAATGATGCCTTTATGAAAGAGTGACGTGCTGTTTATGTGAATGCCAAGGGCTTTTCTTATCCCAGCCCCCCCTGAACACACTCACCACCACCCAAAAGGAAAAGGGGAGCTCCAGCATAGCTCCTCTCTTTCCAAAAAAAAAGAGGTCACATCAAGAGACTAACAAATATTCACCTGAAAAGCCAAGGCAGGTGAGGGCAGGGAGGGAGACACCGCACACTCGGTCAGTCAGAGCTGCCCCCTTGTTTTTCCTCCCACTTTTATTCTCCTGCTTCTTTTTCTGATCACCAAATATGCAAGATACCCTACACATAAGGTAGACTTAAAAGAAGTTACAGTATCTGACAACACATCAACAGCTCTCTGGTAACGCCGTGGAGACATTGCGGTTGCTTTATATTATAAAGCACGCACAAAAAGACATAGACACACACACACGCTCCTATCTAGCTCCACATAAATGCAGGCGATGCCATAAAAACATTTCTCCTTTCACTTTATTTTGTGTGATCTGCTTTGTGGGGATGTTGTAGAGGCAGCAGCACTGTCTCCTTTCTCATCTATGCATCTCCTTGTTTCTACGGGTAAAAAGCTGCTTTAAGAAGAAAACACATCAATGCCTAGAAAGGAGCTTACGACAGGAGAGCTGCCACAAGGACAGAAACCATCTTGCACCCAAACGCCTTCCGGGGTATGATCCCAATGAAAGGGGGTTTCATCAACATCAGCTGATTCAGGAGACAGGACTGTCCCCTGGTACCCAATGACTAATCCAGCCCTATCAGAAGGCTCTTCCTCGCCCTTCATCAGAGGCCAATGAGGGTCTATAGCCCTCTCAAAAATCATCTCCACATCTCTGTCTTGACTTCTCCTAAGTGAGACTTTTCCAGTAGCGTTGCAATGGACACAACTGACCTGATGGCAGCCCCCTTGGAGATGCAGTCAGACTTTGTGCTGTTGGTTGGATGAAAAATGTACTTCTTTGCAGCAGGGTTAAAAACTGCCAAATTTCTAATTTCAGCTCCCTGCAAGGAGCACATACCATCAAGCATGGTCTCTACCCCAAAGAGTTCCTCATCTAACCAAACTGGCCAGAGAAAGACAAGGGAATGAAGGACTGGGTCAGACCTCCATGACCCCAACTGTCCCACTACAGCTCACCCATTGACATCTAGAAAAGCCATCCCAACTCCTGAAGATTCCCCATCCTACTGGGGCCACTGGACAAGAAAGATCCATGGTCTTAAGTCACATGGAAAATCCCAGAGCCTTCCCTCCCTCTGCCCCTCACCCCTACGTTCAATAATCCTGTTAAACTGAACCCTGGCTGGATTAATCGCTTTCCCCAGACAAACGGGCGATTATTCAGGCATCACATTGGGATTTTTAGGGTTTGTGTGCATTTCTACTGATCTTCTCTTGGCTTCTTTTGTAAATGGCTTTTACCGCTCCCCCGACAGCATGCACAATTCAATTCAGTCTCTCTATTAACATTTCAGATACAAATACCTGCTCCCCAGGGCTACCCGCAACAAATACTGGCAGAGCTTCACTACTTTACCACCAGTTTGGTGGCCAGAAAAACCTACAGCTACTTGTATTTGTCCCTAAAGTCATGTCCTCTCTAAAGCTTGTTGAGACAAGCTCCGCAAATACTCAAGCCCCACAGCCTAAGGCCAGAGCATCCAGCAATCAACCTTGTAACCAAGCATGGCAAACCCAACACATGCCTGAAGCAGCCTTGGATAAGGAAGATCCTACTGAAGTCAACTAAATTTGGCACTCAAACATCTGAGCAGTAACATGTAACATGAGCAGGAAACACATGGGTAGGAACATCAGGTGGCTGTTGTACCTCCTGCCTAGGAGAATCAATGGAGACCCACTAGGAAAAGTAAGAAGGAAAGCTAAGGTGCCCCCGAAGACTGTGTTGAAGTTTCTTGCCTGGGTAACGCCAGACACCACCTGTGACACCAGGGAACCGGCCCTGGGTCCCACGTGGCCATGTTTCCTGCAAGGTTATTTTCCAGCAGCTCTCTCTTTTTTTCAATAAACAAAGAAAGGATTTGGGATCAGGACACGTGGTCCCTACCTTGCACAAAGAAAGGTAATCATGGGGCTCCTTTACTCCCTAGAGCACCTCCACAACACAGCCTCTAGCTACCAGGCCAACAGCTCAGATTCCCATCATTCCACATTTGTATTCCTATACATGCGGTTGTGAGTGTGCATATGCAGACATATGCATACATATACATTTTTGTAAACAGCATGGAACTAGGCAGCATTGAAATACCTTTTTGTTCTTTGAAAAAAACCTGCTTTTAAAGTCGTTCACTCCCAACCCCAAATAATGCCATCACATAAAAGCCAACAAGCCCTTTTGCACTGCCCAGATGTTTTCCCCGCATGTCCTCAGCTATATTTCTATACTTGAGTGACTACAATAAGTTGAAACTAATTTATACTCTGGCTGGCCCTGCCAAGGCGAGCTGGCTAGGAGGAGCCAGCTGGACCGTGGAGCTACAGGACTGTTTACCAAGCTCCAGCCTGCTCTGCCTGACCAAGCCCAGCAAAGGCACGGCTGTATAAAGGAGCACACTGTGCTCTGGATGCCAGCAAGACCCTTCAGCTGCTAGCAAAGAGAAAGGGGAGAAACCAGAAGATATCTCAGCTCTGCAGCTGGAAGGAAGAGCTCACTGGTACTTGCCAGCTTCCACGTCAGTGGGATACTCGCATTTTTTCCTCCAAAGTTCCTGGAGTTTTGGGAGAGATGAGACTCTCAGCATTTGGTATCAGAAAAGAAAGAACACCACAAAGTAACACTGAAGCTCAGGAAAGACCAAGCCTCAACAGTGAGGTGTCCCCCATCACTTAAGACATCCTTAGAAAACATAAATCAGTATTTCCAGTTTCTCTGTGGGGTCTGGTCGGCGGCACTCGGGACACAACACGTGCTTCTTGACACTGCTAGGGACAGACAATGCTCTGCCAATTCCTGCCCGCATCACGTCAGCCCAAATCAGGGACTGGGGATGGCAGTGGAGGACTGGTGAGCTCAATGCCAAGCTGGAGGGGCAGTGATCCTCAGGGGAGATCCAGAGCACTGGAAGAAATGGATGCTCTGCGACTCTGAAGAAATCCGTCCCATTGCCTTTGCAGCAAAGGGCAGCCCGGGGCACCAAACAGACCAAAAAGCCACAAAATCCCTGCACCCCCAGCCTCTCTCCCCTAATCAGGACGGAGATAACCCAGGCAAAATTCCCATTAACCAGCTAATGCATATAGCAGTGTTTCCCAGCCAGAGCTCCTCGTGGCTAAATAACAGTCTTTATCCCCCAATTTCCCTTCATCATTTGTCATCTTCTTTCAAATCAACTCAGTATTTCCTGAATCCTCAAGTACTAACAGGCTTGGGAAAAAAAAAAAAAAAAAACCTCAAGGAAGAAAGTGCTTATGACTCACAAGAAAACTGGTTAATGTTTCCCACCCCTCTCTCTTCTCTCAAACTTCCCCCCTTTCTACCCTGGGCCTCCAAACACTTGCCGGACAGCCATGGATTGGCTCAGACACGCTGGCCCAGTGGAGGAAACCCAGCAAACAATAAGGCAGATGGATCCCAGTGCTGGGAAGAAAGAAGCACAGAGCACAGGGATCTCTGGCAGATGGGTTTCCTGTTCCCCCATCCCATCCCAAATCAGCCCAGCATCCACAGGACAAACCCAGTCCTGCAACAAGCAATGCCGGGACCTTTCTCCAAGGACAAGGGCAGGAAAGCTGCTAGGGATCACGATGCTGGAGCATCCTCCGTGTAGGACACACAGCACGTGTCCCTCCCTCTGCCAGCAGCCCCCCTTGGAGCTGACATGAATGGCCAGGGAGATGAGTTTCTGCAGCAAAAATGGGTCTGTGAGGGCACAAAGGAGAGGGAGAGGGGCCGCACTGAAGGCTTGGAGGTGTATAAGGAGACAGAGACAAGAAAACAAGAGCACAACAGTGTTTCATGCTCAGGATCTTCCCCCTCCACATGCAGCCATGGGCATGGTGGCAGGTTGGATGGTGTGGGTGACCAGGGCATGGCCCCATATGAAGGTAACTCCACCTGCATCACCACACTACATGCACCTCCATCACAGATGGAGACCTCCAGCTCCTGCAAAAAGCAACCCGACCCAAGCCATCTCCCAGACGCAGCCATACTGCTCGCCTCCTGAGCAGGACCCATCCTGCACTCTCCAAAGCAAAACGGAAAAAAATGGGTAATTTTTTTACCCATCTCCCCCCCTTCAATACTTCTTCCCCCAGGTTTACCCTGGGTTTGCCTTCTAATGCACTACCATATCCCCAGATAAATTGTGTAAGGGCAGTTCAGGGGCAACCCAAAAGCAAAGCAAACTGGCTGCAGAGTAGGGAAACAACAAAAAAAAAACCCAAAATAAAATAAAAAATGAGGAGAAAGGGGTTTTAAAGAGAGACCGGACTAAGGAAAAAGCAACAGCAGCACAAGAAAAGGGGAAGGGGGGGGAATTCCTCTGGAAATCATTAATACTCCAGGAACCTTCAGGACTAAACCTGAATACAGACACTTAAGCTCTCAGCTCTGCCATTAACGCTAGGGCCTAAATTATTGATCTTTTGCCTTTATCAGCATAACAGTCACGTCCCGGTATCAAGATCTAACTACACTGCGGTCCCTGTGCTGCAGCCACTGAAATAATTAGGAGAAATTCTCATTAAAGGAGAGTGAAAGGTTCAGAGATGGAGACAGAGAAAAGGGTCTGGGAGGGTGTTTAATGTCTTCCACGGGGTCGAGAGAGCGCTCTGATCAAATCCCCGCGCGGGGCCCGGGGATGACAGCTTATCAAAAGGAGAAGTCCAAAGCCTGGGCTGGGCTGTGCCGTACCGGCGCCCGCCCGCAGCCACCGCCACGCACCGGCGAGAGGGGGGGAAAAAGGAAGGTAGGGGGGAAATCCATGAAAAATAAATAAAAAGAAAAAAAAAATTAATAATGGAAGGGCTGCTGTGGGCTTGTTCAGAGTCTAAAAAAATTCAGCTTGGGGAAAGAGAAGGGGTGCTGGGAAGGGAGGTGGGTACGAGGGAGAGCCGGAGGAGGAAGGAGCCCAGCCTGCTCCCCAAGGCACACGGCCACGGCTCTGGCTATCGATTTCACTGCGGACTGCGCCGCTCGGGACGCCGAAAGGAAACCGCAAAGCAAAAAAAGGGAGAGCGGCAAAACCGAAGAGAAACCACACGCGCAGCCAAGAGGGTGGAGGAGGGAAGAAGCCAGCAGGATGGGGGGAAGAAGCCCAGCCTGGTGGCGGCACTGGTCTCAGCCCAAAATGCCGTGGAAAACATTAAAAAAAAAAAAAAAATTTAAAAAAGGGAAAAATGCACCCCCACCAACCTGAAAATCCAGAAAACGTCTCACAAAACCCAGGAAAACAAAAAAAAGCCTCAATCTGGCGGGCAGCAGAAAGAAGTCGATGGAGATTTGAGTGCGATTGGGGAGGGGGCGATGGAAAGATAAGGCGAGTGATGGACGGGGAGGGAGAAGGACATGGATGAATGTAAAAAGGCTGTCCCCTCCCCCCTGCACACACAAAGTTTGCCTATATTTAATGTCAACGCGCTGTAATTTAAAAGAAAAATTCCATTTCACTTGGCTAATCAGAATGGTTAGAGAGACCATTACCACAAACACTGGGAACATCTGAAATTGATTATTTTTTACTTCGTGCAGTTAATGAAATCCTCCAGCGACCGCAGGCGAGCGCGGCGGAGGGGTCTGTGCCCGGCGCCGGGGATGGGGAGGGGGATGCCGCGCCGCCGACCTTTCTGCCCAGGGCTGCGGGGGAGAGGCGCGGGGCTGCCGGAGCCGGGCTGGGCTCTCTGCCCACCATTTTGTGAAGGCTGGAGATATTTAGCATGGGCGGCACATCCCGTAAGGAGCACCACATCATTAAATGTCTTGGGCTGGTGCAGCGGGGAAGAGAAATGCAGGATGTCACTGCCTGATAGGGAGAAGACTCGGAGGTTATTTATTAGCGGACACTTACCACAAACTGCATTTTCTCCATTTGCATTCGATATGCTGCAGCCGGCTTAGCGTGGGGAAAAGGTGGGCGGGATGGAGAGATCAGCACCCTCAACCTTACCCTGCTCTCCCCCCCTGCTCCCCACCCATCTCAACCCCTTAAGATTCTCCCTGCCCCTTGCCAGTCCCATCAGAGCCAGTTGTCTATCTGCTTGGCAAAACCCAGACATGCCAACTTTCCCAAAGAAGCCACGAGGCTCCCTGTTGATGCTCTCTATCACCATGGTTCAAGTAACCTACCCTTGGGGTCCGGCCACCAAGCCACCCTGGGGTTCTGCTGAGGCCCTCTGAGTTCTACAGTGGCCCTTTGGGCACAAATGAAGGACACATCCCTTCTGCAAGACCATCCGTAGCAAAACACGAAAGAGCCCACAGGACACTTGGACACTCAGCTTGTGGCAGCCAGGTTCCAAGTCACCCCCTTGGAGCACCATGAGGGCATCCCAACGCATCCCTGCCTCAGATGCAGTCAAATGTCGGGGGCCACTCTCCCCTCCATCCCGTGGCCACAGACTCTCCCCCACCTCCGAAAAGTGGCCGAGTGTAATTACGCAGAAAGCTCCTCTGGAGCTATATCAATAAGACAGACGTCTGTTGTATCATTCTCTCTCAGTAAGGCATTTCTTCTCCCCAATTGCTCATATAGAATCATAGCCTAATAGCATGCTATTAACATAATTGCCAACACAACTAGTGTTCCGTGTCTCACAGCCATTTGCTTATTTTGCCATAAAGAATATCAAAAAACAGCCCGAAAACCCGCAGCCGGGCTGTGTGGCCAAGGGGACTGGCCGCTCGGCTCCGCCAGTGGTTTCGGGACCTGGCCGGGAGAGGCGCAGCACCGGCAGCTGGCCCCAGCTGTGGACCGCGGTACCGGCAGCGCGCTCCGACCGGGCTCCCAAGCAGACATGTGCGAAGATCTAAACGGATTCTGCCAGGCGAAATGAAATTCCCATTATTTTTAATTAATCCTTAATTAAAATATATTACTCCGCAGATTCCGCAAATCTCTCTTAATATGCAAATGCGGCCCATTCAAGGATATTTACATATCATTAATTAAAACGGCACATTCTTTCAGTCTAACAAGCTGGGAGCCGTGGCTGTTGCCACACTGGCAAGCAAGCCCTGCCCAGCACTGCCAAATTCATCCGCGAGAAAGATGTTAAGTGTCACGGCAGGGGTGGGAGAGCAGGGGACAGGGCTGGGAAAAGGAGACAGCTCTCCAAGCTCTCACCGATCACCAAATGAGGAGACGAATTTGGGAGATCCCGATCTGTGGCAGATGAACATCCTGGAGCCTGTCTGGAGCAGCGGATGGGGATGCACAGTGGCATAGCAGCATCCAGGGAGAAAGGAAGCATTTCAGCAGAAGCAGGGGCACAGTCCAGGCTCCGGTCACAGAGTAAATACTCACTCAAGCATCATGTGTGAGGTCACCTGTTTCTCCATGGCTTTCATTGCCAGGGACACTGTGCTGTCCCACCAAGGTCTCTGCCTCAACTCTGAACCACGGTGATCTCTCTGCTTCAAAACTATGAGACACATCATCTGCAAGAGATGAGCTCCCAGCACCAAATTCACTCTGCGTCGCTTCACACCGAGCAAGAGAAACCACCCCATCAGGAGGGTCAGACCCTAAGAGACAAGGCAGTGCCTACAGCCCTTCAACAGGGTGAAAGCACAGAGGTGATGAGCTGGCCTGAGGGAACAAAGCTTGCTGTGCCCCAGTAATTTGCTCCTCCATGGCTCTCCAACAAGACTCTGCGCCTCTTTCCCCACATCATAAGGGGAAGGCTCTTTGGGCAGCATCACAAACACAGACACCAGACCCTAGTGGCAAGCTCTGCATGGTCAACTCCCACCCCAACCAGATGTCCAGCGGAGCTGTAGACCCTGAGATGTGTGTGAACCAAATCAGAGCGCGAGAAAGCTAAGAGGTTAATCACTGTTCCAGCACGGGTCTAATAGCTGCAGAAAAACTTATGTTTTAGTACTCTAGAGAGGCTTATCAGGTAACTGAGTCTGGGTACTAGTCAGGCACAAATCCATCACCCCAAAGAGCCATCAGTTTTGCACACACAATGACAACTCCCCGTTATTACCAACTGACCTACATCTTAAGTCTCCCATGGCCTAGAGTCAACAGGAACATCAAGCACTCAAAACCCATCCAACAGCTCCTTCCCAGAAGAGGAAGGCCACCATCAACCAAACAGTATCTAGGTATTCATGGCTCCAGAGGTGCCTGAAGGTAAAGGCCAGCCAGGCCTCCACAGTGACACACCAGGACACAGCTTTATTTCATATCACAACCTGGATATACTGCTTCTATAAAACTGGAGGTTTTCAGCCTGCAGGACTGATTTCCATGAGAATAACAGCTCCACTCTCATTGTCTCTGTCACTACCTTCTAGACAGAGCAGACAGCAGAAATTCAACCAGCAGCTCCTCACACAGGACTGACAGATATTCTCAACAACAATTAGTAAGACTCTGTTCTTCTCCAGCGCTTTTATCAGAGGACTTCAAAGTGTCCGAATGAACTTGTCTCCACCTTGCTCCAGAGAAGGAGCAAACACATAGCAACCTCTCTGCCCAGATGGGGAAACAGAGGAGACTTGTCTCCTGCCACACAAGAAGCTTTACACACAGAGCAAAACAAAAACCACCCAGATGAGCGAGTGAACTTGAGCATTGCCGGGTCTATTGCTGTTTGCTGATGGGGTTCGGTAGGGACACCAGCAAAGAGGCACTTGTGCTTTGTCCCTTTGCCCTCCTTTGGCAAGAAGGGCAACCTGGCTGGATGTACCTTTAGCCCAGCCTAGGATAGCCACCCTGAAATTCCCACAAGATACTTGCGTAACACAGGTAATTGCCAAGCAACATCTTCTTGCTTTCCCAATAAATGAGGCTGTTCAAGCCACATGAGCCTTCGATCTCCCAGGTCTTCAGACGAGGAGGAAAGAGTCGCACTATTCCCAGCAAACTGAGAGGACACGGTATGAACTGCTCAAATCAAGACGACTTGGCTGCATTTCAATGCCTCCTGTGGTTGGGAAAAGCAGCTATATCTCCACATACCAGGTTGATACTCACACTGAGTCCATTTTAGGCCACACTTACCCCTTTTTGCTGGACAGGCAGTTCATTCTTCTAGTGGGCTGAGTCTTTAATCAGAGAGGTGTATTAGAAGGGATTCTTGCTTTTCTTTTCTCATGCCTTTTTTCAGGACAATGAAGGGAAAACATTTCTGCTTTATTGCAGACTGCCCCTTCAGCAAGTTTTCACATCACTTAACTCCTCTTCAGATCTTCAGTACCATACCAGTCCAGGGAGCTCACCAAGGACCATGCAAAACACAGCAGCTGGCAAGCCAGGTGCTGCCACAGAGGCTTGTCCTGCTTCCACAGCATTTTTGGTCCCAAATCCTTCTCAAGAAGCAAGCACAGCCAGGCACAGAGGGGGTGCTTTGGGCTGGGCTTGCAACCCCCATTCAGCCCCTGTGCCAACCTGCCAAGGAAGTGGCCCTATGCACCAGGAGCTGCAAACAGAGCCCACCAGGATTGCCTTCCTCAACTGCAGGCAGGTAGTTTTGGAGACCCTTCCACCGGCCCACAGCCCCACACCATGGCCTCAAGAGCCACTCAGGCCAGTGGCATTCATCTGCTTTCCAGAAAAGCCTCAAAGCTCCCCAAAAGCCCCCCAGCCTGGAATGCTGGGACACTGCGTGGACAACACACCACGAGGAGCCAAACGGTTGACGAATTATGCCAATTAATACTCCCCCAGCATCTCTTGCCGCAGAGAGGTGTTTGAACCTTGGTGGTCTTGGCCCAGGGCCAGCCGAGGTGATTAAATCACGCCTCCCTCCGCTCTCCCTTTGCAGTTCCAATTGCACGTGAAATTGCTCCTCACCTCCTGGCAAACTCAGCTGCATCCCGGCCACCTGCACAGGGTTAAAAGCCACTGCCACAAGCCACAGCTACAGGCCACTGGTCCACAGCCTGAGCTGTCTCGCTAAAATGGCCCCATATCTGTGCTTGCTCCCCCAGCAAGCTGTGAGGAGGAGGGGACAACCGTATCTGGTTTCTCCCTCCTCTGCACCTTCTTCCTTTCACCCAAAATTTGCTGATGTGGACAGTGGAACAGGTCTGGGGTCCCTGCACCGCTCCCCAGGCTGGGGGACCAAGACCAAAGTTCCCCCAGGCAGGCAGCGATGCTGCTCCATCCCATGCAGAGGGACAGGTGCCTGTCCCCCGTTCTCACCATACACTCCCCTCCCAAAAAAAACAAGGCAAAGCAAAACTGACCACTCCAGACCATTACGGCTTCATGACCAGTGAGGGCTGCAGGACAGGGGATCACCAGAGGGACCCCAGGACCAGCTTTGTTACCCAGGCTGGTACTCTCCCAGCCAAATCCTCCCAGGAGCACTCACCAGTGGCCCTGAGATGTCAAACTTGGGGTGCAAAAGAGTCTTGGCTTCCCAATATCCTAGGAAAGCTGATACCCATCCCCCTTGGCTCCTTCTCTGTCCTTGTAGATACCGGCCACCTCTTGGGGGCTGGGCACAGCCTCTGGTCACCCCAATTCGGAGGGACAGCAAGAACAGTCACTGGTGGTGGGGCCTGTCGCTGCCTCCCCACTGCCAACGCACGCTCCGCCATGGCACTAATCCCACATCAATATGCTCACCACAGCTGAAGCAGCCGACGTAATGAAAAAGCCCATCCACAAGGAGATAATTATATTACAAAACTATTTTAAATCAATGAGAGGCAAGACGGATGGGGCAGGGGGGTGCTGAGGACAGGCTGCCATCACTCCAGGTGTCCTGCCATGGTCTGGCCTCCTCCAAGGGCTGGGGAACAGGGGATCCCCAAGCCTCCTACACCAGGAGCTGGGCAAACCAGGGGTGAGAAATATCAAAGAAAAGCAAAACGTGGCCCAGAAGAGCATGGCCTCAGAGCCGGCAGGGGTCTGTTGGCATGGCTTTTGGTGCCCCAGCTCTCAGGACAGGTGGCAGCTTGCTCTAAATTCACCAGCTCCTAGAGATGAGGGATGGCAGCTTTCATTACAAAACTCATCCCAGCTTGAGGGCACAAGCCAGGAGACGGAGTAGAAGCTGTGAAACAGCCACTCGGTTTTTAAAACGGCACTGTTGCACCCACCACTGTCTCCCACGTGGCCTCAAAGTGTGAACAAGAACAAGCAGGGGCAGAGGATGCCAAGATGTGCTCTGCAGCGGGGACAAAAAAGAGGACATCCCTTCTCCCGCCCCAACAGAAAAGGACCCAGGGCCATGGACAAAGTCATCACCACCAGTGTGACAACACACCCAGCCTCAAAGAGAAACCCTAGTCGCAAAGGAAACAGTTTAAAAGGAAAAATAGCTGGAAAAAGGGGAAACCCTAGGACCAAAGGAACCCCTACAACACATGTCCTCCCCCTCCCCTCCTCCTTTTGCGCCTTGTTCTCTCTCTCCTTTCCCCGGCCGGTTTAATTTGACACCTTGAGCTTTGGTAACGAGGTGGGGAGAGAAGAGCCACAGCGGAATTCATTAGGCTGAGCACTGCAGGGCCTGCTCTCGGCGCGCTAATGACATCGGAGGATAGGGAAACGAGACAGCCGCCACGCTGGATGAAATAAACATGAGCACTGTCAGCCCTGACAGCAAAAGGGACAAAATAAGGCAGGTAGAGACCTTTCCTCAGCCTCGAATGCAAAGCGACAGCTTCCAAAGCCCCCTGCCTGTGAATCCCTTCTGCCCTCTGCTTGGGAAAGGAGAGGGTAGCAGAGAAGGGGATGGAAGAGAAAAGTGGCAATTAAAGCACCCTTCCCATGATTAAACCACCTTTCCCCGGACACTCGTGCTCCTTTGGTCCCCTTACACAGCAGGAGGAACTTGTAGCACCTCCTCCCAGCTGGTCGGCACAATCCCAAACTTCACACAGCTGCTTCCAGGGTGGGGGTTTTGGGGATACTGTCTTTGCCTGGGGTACACCTCTCCCTACCCCAAACAGCAGAGGGAAGGGGGGACAGGGTGAGATAAGTATTGCACAAATCCCTCAGGCTCATCACACCAGGGAACAAGCTGGAGACGACCAAGCTCCAGTGTGCCATGGGGTTGATGTGCAGCAGAGGGGAGTGTGTGGAGGCACACAGGGTGCCCCCAGTGTGCCACGGTGCTATACAACCCAGCAGCACGGCTCTGGCACAACTTCTACCAACACTCACCATCTTCTTTGGTTCTGGAAATTACCCAGGCAGCCAGTAAACCCTTACTTTGCTCACTTGCAAACCTTCATCTCAAGTCCATGAGTACCCAGGTCCTACTGAGACAGCAACGTTTAAAAGGCAATATGCAAGTTGCAAAGGGCAGGAAAACAACAGGCTCTAGGAGAAAACTATCTATCTACATCAGCTCACCAGTCTTGATGCTGGTCTGCAGGGACACCAGGCCAGAACGGTCCCAGCCTGCTTCCCTTGGATGATCTGGGCTTGCAGGAACATCAGGCGAAGCTGAGATCTTCCACTATGTCTAAAACGCAAGATGATGGTTGCAGAACCACTGCCCACCAGCAAGGAGCCGGAGCTTGGCTGCCCAGCTCAGCCCCTGGCACAACACAGCCCCTCCTACATCTCCCAATACCACTTCCAGCACCTCCTCACCCAGCTCCTAGATCCCTCTCCTGAAGGTGCTCTTCAGGAGGATGAGGCTCTTTATTATCGTAGGGCTGCTCCACGCCACACAGGTGACAGGAAGGCCAGAGAAGCAGGCGTTAGCTGCAGTGCATCAGGAAGAGACACGTGGGCTTTGAGAAACCAGATCGCAGGGAAGACAGGCCACTGAGCTGACCTGCCTAGCATTAATTCTGCCTGATGTCGGGCTGAGCTCCGAGCCCAGCATGGTTCCCCTTCATGCCTTGCTCTGTCCACCACTTTTCCAATTCCTCAGCCAGCGTGACAGCCAGGTCTGACCTTCCTTCGACAGCCCTGCCTGATGCTTTGCAAGGAGAAATACTTCCCCACCCAAGAGCAACTGGCATCACAAACAGACTTTTCCTTACCTCCTAAATGTTGACCTGCCCCATCACTCATACTAAGAGAAGAGACTTCTTCCCATGTGCACCAACATACAGCACAAGAGCTCATCTGCTTGATGCCAAGCAGATCGCTTGGGTTGACAGACGCTCTCTTGCCATCAGGAATTTGAATTTTCTGCTTGGGTTCGGGGGCAAGCTTTTCTGGCTGAGCAAAGTTTCTAGAAGGCTCTTTTACAGCATCTTCACTTCATTGCTTTTAGTGCTCCCAGTTGTTGGCTCTGCTCCCAGGACGCAGCAGCAGCAGGAGGGAAGGGCACATGAGGGAAAAAAAAGGCAAACTTCTGGAGCACAAGAGCCCCAAGCACTATTCCTGTATCGGCCCCTGGCCTGTACCCAATCTCAACAAGTCGCACGTACACACCTGCCTCAATTTCAATAGTTTCCCCACCTATTAAAATAGCTGAATCCTCATCTGTCTCTTCTCTCCTCCTATTGTGAGCAAAGGATGGTGCTCACTGACAGATGCATTGCTAGATTTACTGCGTCTTCACCACCCTGATTTTCACCCCAGCAAAGAACCCCACACGTTGATGGGAACATGGGACCCATCATGTGGTTTAAATGACCCAGGGCTGTTTCCCAAAGTCCACTCAAAGGCCAGGAACACTTCCAGGCTCAGCCGTTCACTCTCTGCTCCATCCTCTGCTTTTATTCCCTCCCCCCCGCTCCCTCAAGCATCCCTTGAAAGCGAATGGCAATTGAGTTTGTAAGTCCCTATTCATCGAGGAAATTAATTCCTTATGCATAATTCATTTCTTTTGTCAACTTTTTTTTTTCCCCCCAAATGCTCCCAAATGCATCAGGAGTGGAAGCAGCAATGGGAGAATGGGAACACAAGAGGCTGATGGGGGGAAGAAACAGCTTCACTATAAGCTGACCAGTCTCTGCCCTGCACCAGCCCATCACTTCAACCCCCAGCTCACAAGGTGTCCCCATGAGATGGCTGAGGAGGAGGGAGGTCATCACAAAGTCTGAGCTACCAATAAGGAGTGAATTTTCTGGTGGGACAGAGAAGACTTATGTCTGAGGAGGAGGGAGGTCATCACAAAGTTTAAGCTGCGAATAAGCGGTGAATTTGCTGGTGGGACAGAGAAGATCCATGGGCTGAAAGTTTGTGCTATGTCTATGTTTTGCCTATGCTTGGAGGTAGTTGAGCTGAAGATGGTCTCGCTGTAGTTGAGCAGCCTCTCAAGTGACAACTGAAAGCCCAAAGAGAGGTCCAGGGCTGGCACAGAGCAGGGGCACCAGGGTGCCCAGAAGACCAAAGATGGCAGGAGCTCTGAAGGCATGAAATCACAGCACTCTGGTCCCTGAATCAAAGGGTGTGGCAAGCTTTCTGTCCTCCTCATAGCAGGTTATGCTGGCCTTGTGCTGCACTAGATGGACACGTCCTTCAACAGCTATCCTCTCCGGGTCCAGAGTAAGCTATCCAGGCTTCACCATACGTCTTGTCTGTAAGGAGGCATCCACCCATCTGGGTTACTTATGGAGGAGAGCTCTGGAGCCATGTCAGAACCCTGCTGACTGCAGAAGCTTTGCAGATATGTTTACCTTACTGCAACCACAAGTCTGGAAGGAGGCCTGGAGGTAATGCTCACACCTTGTCGGCTCTTGGAAGGACAACCCAGGAAGATAAACCCAGTTGCAAGAGGAAGAGTTGGCTGGAGATGAGCCATGCTCACACCTGGAGAGGACTCTGAACCCCCAGATCCTCCCAGTGTCAGGATGGGCCCTTGCCACCAGCAGTGCCCAGTCTTTTATTTCCCTGCACCTCTCACAGCGCAGCAAGAGCTGAGAGACTCTCCCTGACAGCTCCACCTCGCTCCTTCCAAGGCAAGGAAATGCCTGCTTGCTCTAGCATCGGCACAGCCCAGCTCAGACATGGGGACACCACTGCTGAAACTCAGACCAGAGGTGCTGGGGCCATGTGGAACACCATAGCCCCAGCAGAACACTGCTAGTCCTAGCAGGATCGGGCACAACAGCAGCTTGGGCAACAGGGCTCAGTTTACTGCTGACCTATTGACATTTAACACTTGCATGCAGCTGGTAAACCGCCTTCAGATACCTGACCAAAAAAGACTGTGGCACTTGGCCCATGCTGCTAATCCCCAAACTTGAGGAGAAGTTCACACGCAGCGCTCACACCCACGTACCGTCACCTCCCACCCTGCAAGCTGGGAAACCCCATATAAATAAAGCTTAATTGCTGCTACTCCAACACAGCACACACAGGCAAAGGACGCAGGAGCCAAATAAACAGCAAAGCCCTGGGATTTCCCGACTCCTCCACAGACCAGACCCTCCAGCCAATGTCCAACCAAAGTCAACACGACCATCGCCTTACCTGCAAACCTGGCATCTTTCGTGACCGAATTTCTCCCTCTGCTAGGGAGAAGGCATTTCTATATCAAAGCTGAATTCGTTTACTGCTGCTGCGCTCGTCACTCTCAGTGGCACTAAAGAAAAGGGGAAAATTAAGCGATGTGCTGAGACGCCACTACCATCTCCAGCTCTCCGCAGAGGGGACACAGCCCTGGCTGTATCCCACCCCAGCCCACAGAGCTAAAGGTAGCGGTTCATGCTGTTCCCTGTACTAAATTTGGACAGTAAGTAACGCCACCTTGTCACGGGGGTACAGAGAGCGTTTGCAACGCCCCATTTAACTTCACTGTACTCCTATCCACAGGCTTCATCAGCATATTTCAGCGGCGCCTTGATGGATGAAGATAGATGGGAGAACATCATCCTTGGTGAAATCACTGTTTTATCAAGGTTAAACCATCCTCACGCTGCACCACCTCCTTTTGTTGCTTCGTTTCCAATCACAAAATTAGCGGCAGACGTAATGCACGTTTGCACGGACCCCGTTCCTCCCTCTCCAGCTCAGCTCTCCCTTCTGCAGCATGGGGAGACCTCTCCCATCTCCATGCCTAAGTCCCTTCAGCTCTGTGGACCCAATGAAACCCAAAATCCATACGGATTTCATAAAGTTGTCTCTGTGGCATGAAGGACCGCTGAAAGCACAGCTACGTTGTCATCAGGGCTCTCCAACAGCTCCTGCTAAAGCCAAGGACCACCAGCCCTGCTCCTGTCACCTTGGCACACCACACCTGCTGGCACTTTTCTGTGGGCTGAGAACTAAAGCCATGGTGAGAAGAGGACAAGGAAGGAAAGCAGGAGAAAGGTAGGCTTTTGGTGGAGCCAGATGGCCTCATCATGAAGACACCAAGGGGAATGGGACGCACAAGGGCAGCAGCACAATAAATGACCTTTCTCCATTGTAAGCCTGGCCGGATGCGGGTGGGAAAGCCTAGGCAATTTGAGGAAAAGGGCAACAGAGCCAGGGAGGGAGGGGAAAGGCTTTTATCTCTAGGTCAGAAGTTCAACCCCAGTCCAGGTCAGCAGCGACAGAAAGCTGTTGCCTTCTGACACCTCTCCAGCAGCCAGCTGGGCAGGTTGATGGATGTCCCTGTGGCTCCCAGCCCCAGCACTCCCCACATCCCCACCTGGCAGGCCAGGCACATCTCCTTCCAGCTCCTCCCAAGAGCTGTCCCCTCCAGACTCAGGGGACATGGCCCACAGCAGCTGTGCCAGGCCACCAGGCAGAGCCAGGTCCCCCCTGCAAAACCCAAGCACACTTAGGAGCTCTATCAAACCCTTTCCACAGGGCCCCTCTGCCAAGGACGGCTTGTCCCTCTGCCCTGGTTTTACCAAAAGGAAGAAATACACAGCCTTGAACACCATCCCTGGTGGATCACCTTGAATCACCCCACTTTTCCAAGATGAGACATCAAACGCTTCCCGTGGAGAAGACCTTGCACAGGGTCAACAAGGGCTCATCCGTTGAGGAGTCCTTGTGACTTGGGAGTGCACATCCCATTGGAAAACCTAGTTCACAGACTTCCAAATCACTTTGACTGAGATTTCAGAGACCTTTCTGGGCTGAGTCACCCCCTGTCCAGAGGCAAGGCCCCAGCAGAGGAGAGCACCTGTTACCCCTGTGGCCTTGAGCCAGGCACTCACTGGAGGAACATGATCCCAGTGACTTGGGAATACATAAGGACAGACAACCAAGGTGGGCAGCTTTTAAACAGCCCTCAGGACCCCTCTCTGTAGCCCCAGGCTTCCAAGTACCTTTTAAAAAGCTCTGTACCCCCTTTATAGCACTGTTTGTCTCCACAGGGTGCTATTAAGTTACAAAAATATCTCTGGGCCCGGGGCCAGCCGGCGTATTGTGTGGTCCCCATTAAACACAGATGGGTCAGACTGCCTTCTGCAGGGAGACCTGCTCCAGCCATGGCTTTGCATCCCCATCATGAAAAAGTCAGCCTTAGCAACTGCGCTGTCTATCTAGCCCAATACTTGTTGCCTACGTGTTGCACAGGCCTCCTTGGCACCTTTCAACCAAGGCTCAGTGCTGTTTTGCACCAAAAACAAAGGGTGAGATTGCATGTGAGATCATTGGCTTTACCGTTGGGGAAACCGAGGCACAGGCAACCGTAAGGGCCAGCTCAGGCTCATGAAATGCAGTACTGGCCAGCCCACTGGCTGCAGCAGCCCTTCCCTCTCCCTCTGCCCTGGCTCCTTCCAGCACATCCTTTGGACCAGCTCCAGACACAGCAGGCCCAGCGGGTCAGGTCCGTGGGGGCTGCCAGCCCCCCTCCTCCTCCTCCTCCAGCAGGAACTCTCCTTTGCTCTTTCGCTAGCAGGGAAAAGCATCCCTGATATGCAGCTGAGCAGCCAACTGACCCTGGCAGGCAGTGACCCAGGAGAAGGTCACTTATCGAGTCCTGCTGCGATATCTGCTGCCTCCGAATTCACCCTGGCTGCTGGGGGTGGGGAGCTGTGGGTATGTGCATACACAGACACCCACAAACTTTCTGGGAGAGGCGGCTGGTTTCACGCCCGAGCTCCTTCAGGGCTGCTTCCCCATGCCAACAAGCACCAGCCGCCATCAGGAGGGGGTCAAGCCTTGCCCTGGCTCCCCCCAATCCCCTGCCTGGTGCAGGCAGCTCTTGAGTTCGCAGATAACCATCACAACAAGCCCGGTGGAGCAGGAGCTCAGACGAGATGCTCGCAGGGAAGTTTCCCCTGAGCTCAGCGTGCAGCGGTTGGCTCACACTCCAAAGCACCGCAGTTTATAGCCCTTATAAAAACATTTATATAGAAACTGCCTGCTCCTATGCATATAAGGCCAATGCCTTCAGACTTGGGCAGGCATCAACACCATATTCAGGCTCAGGGAACAACCCAGCTTCCCAGTGAGCCGAGCACATCCAAAGCTGGACAGAAACCAGCCAGCATCTCTGAAAAACCTCTTCAAGAGCTATATATGGATTTTGGAGCCCAATCCCAGTTCACACTGGGAGAAGAGGCCAGGAGGGCTGTGCTGACCAGCACTCAAGACGCAGCTACAGAAACACATTACCAGAAAACTAAAGAAAACGCTTACAGCAGTAAAAAGAAAGGAAAAGCAAAAGGTGGACGCCTCCTTCACTTCACCCCGTTCCTAGCACAGAGAGGTAAATGAGAACACGGATTAAATAGATGCAGCTTTCGCTAAATCCTCAAAGAAAACAAAAGCAAGACTTTCTGCAGTATAAATACATCATTAAAAAGCACAGCTCAGTAACAGTGCTGCAGCAGCAGACATTCAAAGTAGCCCAGATCTGGCTTAACGTGTGACATTCAGGTTAGAAAGTGCTCAGCATCTGAATCTTTCAGTTTTGCAAGGATCCCAATCCATGCCCAGTAGACAGGACGGGTTCCCCTTCACCCATTTCATACTGGTTGCCTCCAAATCTCCTTAGATATCCCACTCCAGGGAGCAGAACATCTTCTCTCACTTGCTACTTCATACACTACCTCCAAGGAGATACCTTCTTCCTCAGTATCCCCAGGACCCAAATAAAGTGCTCACTCCCATGGCCATCCCAGATGGTCACACAGCTATACCCATGGCAAACTTGCCCCCTACTCCTAGCAGCAACCAGTTTGTTCCAGACCCATGCAGCTTTCATTAAGAGCTCACTGACCATACTTGCCCCAAACTTCTCCACCAGCCCTGACCAGGGCTGTCCTCTGCCACAGAGGTGGCAGCACCTCAACCACGGGGCAGTTGGGTATTTGTTATAAACAAGGACACTCTGGAAAGCTTTGCTGTCTCACAGACACATCCACTTCCAAGATTCAGGGACATTTGAGCTTTGGTCACTGGAGACAATTAAGAGAAATAAATCTGGTTGCTTTAGCCCCAGCACTGGAGGGGGAATGATTTTCCCTAGCGCTAATGGAGGTGCTTTTCCTTACATATATATCAGCTGAGATGATGTCCAGGCAGAACATTAAATTAGCCAGCCTCTATTAATTACAGCACTTCTATAGCTCTTCCCATCCTCCAAGTGCTTTACAAACAGCATTAATTCCTGCGCATGTTATCTCCTTTCCAAAAACCACCCTGAAGAGCTGGCAAAGCCCCACAGCCTGGAGGGGCCTTGAAGTGAGTGGTCTCCACCCAGCCTCATGGTCCCCTGCGTGCATCCAGGCTTAAGACCATTGTTTGGAGCTGGATCCAGAGCCTGGCTAATTTACGAGTCATCAAAAGGGCCAGGACTCCCCAGCGAGGTCTGTCCCCGGTCGGTCTCCCATGGGCTGGGACTTACCCCAGCTGTCCTCCCACCCCTGAGGGCTGCTGGCACTCCAACTTCAGCATCTCTGCCTCGCCTCTCTCCCCGGCTGGAGAATTTCTCCCACCATTAAAATTAACAAGGTGGGTTTGCAGAGACGAGCTCGCTACAGAGCCCCTCTTGTTCTTGGAGTTTGGGGTTGTTTTTAAATTGAGCTGCAGTCCTGTAAGTGCAAAGTTATACCAAGCATCATTTACTTTACTGCTGAGCAATGAGGAGCAGGGAGGGAAGCAGGGCGCTCCCCTCCCGGCACGCCATAAAGCACCCGGCACGCACAGGCACGCAGACGCTGCCTGCAGTTCTCCTCTGCTCCGGTCCGGCAGTGCTCCCCGTGCCAAGAGCTACAGCCTGGAAAATGGCACTTGTGCTAAAGTGCCCGCATTAATCAAATCTTCATTCACACCAGCAGAGAGAGAGGGAAAGGCAGAGAGATCCCACCAGCTCCCTGAGCCCAGCCTTCGGTCCACCCGGGCTGGGAAGAAGCATGCTCCAGTACTTTGCCAGCCGGCAGCCTCTGCACGATGCGCCACAACAGCAGAAAAGGGCAGTGAAAGCCTCCGTGTCGCAGCTTTCACAGACTTAAGCGTTCCCAGGAAGAAATAAAAAAATTGCAACTTTCCAAACTAGATTTAACAGCACAGGCAAGAAGGACCTATGGCAGAAGAGGGTCATGGGATTCCTAGAAAAATCACCGCGCTGTGCTTTGACCTGAGAGACCAACCACAGGTTTCTAACTGGATACCACCACTGGGACCACCAATCCATCATCCACAGCATGCTATGGAGACAAATTTAGCAATAGCAATGAGGACATCACGTGTTGGACCCCCAGGGGCAAGGAACCCATGAGAGCGATTGCTAGACTTGGGGCTACCCGTAACACCATCCAAATACAGGGCAACCTCTTAGCCACGGTCAGCAGGAACAGAACAGATACTAACCACATCAGCAACAACCTCATACTGGGAGACCCAACACCAGACTGGCCCCTGACACCCCAAGTCAGGAGGCTGGAATGGGCAGCCAGACACGTACGGACTGACCCCTTTTCCAACACTTCAACAAGAGCATCCTCGTCAGTTATTCTTCTAACCTGTTTCTGGACGTTCATCATAAAGGTGAGTCTACCACCTCCCCAGGTGGATTTACACTTGCACACACAACCTGAAGAAGAAGGTGCTTGAACATTGCATTAGTTACTACTTCTCACCTGGCTTTTGGTCTGGTATTTACTCTTTCAGTCTGCAAAGCAAAAGTATGTTTGCTGTCCTTTTTGAACTAAAGAGAGCAAGAACCACCTTGATTTTAGTCTGTCCAAGAGCTTAACTTCCATATGCTTCTATCTAGGAAACTGTAAGTCTTGTCAAGGCTTACACAGCTATCTGTGGCACTGGAAAAAAAGTCAAATATAGATCATCCAAAGCTCAAGCGAGTTCTGGGCATGTTTAGTTTGGAGAAGAGGAGGCTGAGGGGGACCTTATTGCCCTCTACAACTACCTGAAAGGAGGTTGTAGAGAAGTGGGTATTGGCCTGTTCTCCCAAGTGAGTAATGACAGGACCAGAGGAAATGGTCTAAAGTTGCGGCAGGGGAGGTTTAGATTAGATATTAGGAAGGATTACTTTACTGAGAGAGTGGTCAGGCACTGGAACAGCCTGCCCAGGGAGGTGGTGGAGTCACCATCCCTGGAGGTATTTAAGAAACGTGTAGACGTGGCACTTCAGGACATGCTGTAATGCCCGAGATTGTTGGTTTGTGTCTGTCTGTGGGTGGGTGTGGTGTGTGTTGGTTTGTTGGTTGTTTTTTGTGGGGGGTTTTGGGGTTTTGTTTGTTTGTTTTTTTGTGGTTGGACTCAATGATCTCAAAGGTCCCTTCCAACCATGAATATTCTGTGATTCTGAGTGCTCCGCCAGGTGAATCAGGGGGAAAAGCACCGTACACAAAGTACAAAAATGGGAAGGAGAAGGGATTCCTCTCCCTCCCGTTTTAATAACCCAAGGTTGCAAGGACAGGAAGAGCTCTTCAAACTACACAGAGCTGGGAGCAGCAGCATCATGACCTTCACTGGTTTTCCGCTCATCGGAGAGGAAACAAACACAACATGCTCCAGTTTCTTCCACTCCTCTGCCTTTTTCTGTTCCCTGCAGACCTGCTGGACAACCAGACAAGACAGACCTAATGCTCAAAGGGGAAGTCAGCTGGACTGCAGCCCCACCGAGATCTTAAGCCAGACCTTAGGTCAGACCTATCCCTTCCCTACTGTGAAGGTATGGCAGGAAATGGTACCCTGGCCATGAGAAATGAACCGTGAATCTTAGCAAAACCCTGACACCCTACACATGCCAGCACTCGGAGCTTCAGCATCCCTGCTCAAGAAATGGGAAGACACACACACAGAGCACCCTCCCAACACAAACAGCTGGTTTCAGCCCTTCTCCCCTCTGCACTGTTACGGGGTCTAGGGCACAGGAGGCAGTTCTCCTCTGGGTTTTGATTACAAAGCAGCCTGGTGTCTAACTCACAACAGTGGCAGCCAATGCTCAACAGCCTGTCCCCTCTGAAGTCATTGCCTCCCAGCTCCACGCCAAGCCTCCCCGAGCAAGGTGCATCATGACACCTTTGCTCAGCACTTGGAGGCGAGAGGAAGGAGAGTCTATCTGAAGCCACTTTCCAACCAGCCTTAATAAGTTAATGCAGAAATCTTCCCAAAGAGTCTGGCTATAGGAGACACTGGTCTCCACTGAATCAAGATCTGTTATGTTGTAATATAATAGATGTAAATTAAAACAGAAAATCTATCATGCCTCTAATGTAGCCTGATAGCTGAGCGTGTGGATCCGTACAAGCAGAAGCACAGAGAGGAAGGGTGATATATGGCGAAGCTGGATGGAGGGTGAAAAGCGTGGCGAGACGAGCCGGAGAATGGTGCAGCCCGCTCTACGCTCCTCAGACCCAAGGGCAAGAGAGGAATAAATGTTGATTAGTGTTGATTTTGTCCGACGAACGCTTGTCGAGTGACAGTTGGACTAAGCTGCTCTGAAAGAGAAGCATTAATCTTGGTCTGGTTTAAGTAGAGTATATTAATTTGTGTCATTTTTACTAAGTCGCACTGAGAAAGGCTTCTTACTGCTTTGCATCTGACTGCTTTGGTGGTTTAGCCTACTTTATTTTTTTTTCTCCTTTTTCCCCTCCTTCCCCCTTTTAAACAGATACGGCGGCAGCAGCAACATATTCAAATAGCTCAGCAGGAGAGCGGGGGACCAAACGCTTCGCTCCTGGATTAAGAAAATAAACTCCCAGGGTGTTGGCATAGCAACAGCATTTCAGATGAACTGCTATATATTCTGTGATTAATAAATTAACATTTTTTTCATATGGTTGTTCCTCCTTTTCTTTCCCTCCTTCCGATGGCAGGAAGGAGAGCAGGAGGGGGGGGTGAGCAGAGCACAGGGGAGGCCGGCGCCGATGTCCCCACAAGCTGAGGACGGGGCTTTGCCCAAGCAGGGTGGCAGGGTCTCCTTCCCTCTCCGTGTGCCCAGCCAAAGCACAGCGCTTTCTGCACCCTACAGAGACGCAGGAATTTGACGGGAACACGACATCCCATGTGTTGGGGCCAAGGAGAAATGTGCCTCGGGCGGATGGGGATGAGGATGCGGCACAGCCGAGGAGGCAGGGGTAGGGGTGGAGGCAGCCCTGCCACAGGCAGAGGCTGGAGGTGCTGCTCGTGCTGGGACGAGACCCATTTCAGCTCCCCTTTCTGGGCTGAATAGCCCTGGCTGGCCCAAGGAGCGTGCAACACTCTCACCATGGAGGAATGAAGCATTCCCACAGCAGCAGGCAGCAGCATGGGCAGGCATTGCCCGTGCTGCTGGTCCTGGCTCGGTTATGCTCCATTCCTGCTCTTTGCAGGACCGATGGCTTCACTAGCAGGTCTATGCCCCTTGCTGGCAGATTGGCCCTTTCGCAGCCACTTTCTCCTCTCTGCTGCCTGCCTTCTTTTTTTTTCTTTTACTTACTTTTATGGAAAAGGGACTAGAGGGAAAAGCTAGAGAAAATACCATGAATTAAGAGCAAAAGACTGCAAAGTTCCCCAGAGCAAACTGCATGCACAGAGTTAATTTTCCATGGCTGGAGCAGGTAACAAGAGCTCCCGCAAGCCTTTCTGAACATAACCGGGCAATCCCGTTCTCTAAGAACAAGAAACCAGAGCCTCCCCGAGGAGCACCGGTGAGTGACTGACCCAAATTCAAACACTTTCTTCGTCCTGCCAGTGCTGGCAAAGTGACCGGTACTGAGCCATATCTGCCTTCGGGCCCCGGTCCCGCTAAGAGCCTGAACACAGCAGGGAGAAAACCAACAATTCATTATAGTCCCCCCCCAAAATAAAAAGGTGTGGGGATATGCTGAGGCGTGAGAGCTTTGCCACCACGGCAGGCTCCTGCCAGGGTAAAGGCTGGTGGGGCAAGTCCTGCCCTGTTTTCAAACACTCCTACCAGGCGTCGTGGTTTAGCCCCAGCCGGTAACAAAGAACCACGTGGTTGTTCGCTCGCTCCCCCTCTCTGCGGCAGGACGGGGGCCAATCTGAAGAAAAAAGCAAAACTCACGGGTTGAGATAAAGGCAGTTTAACAGAGCAGCAAAGAAAAGGGGAAATCGACAACAATAATACCAACAAAGGAATATACAAAACATGATCAATGTACAACTGCTCACTGACAGGACCCGCCCCCAGCTCTACACTGAGCATCACTTTAGGTCAGCTGTCAGGGCTATGTCCTGTTGCAGCTCCTTGTGAAAATGAAGCCTATCCCCACTGGAACCAGGACACCGGGCAGTCCGTGTGCTGTGGGATCACCATGCCGAGAAGGTTCAGGCTTGAACACGCTGCTCCCACTGAATTCAAGAGGTTTTAGGTTTGGCTTTTTTTCTTTAAATCTTAGTGTAACAACTCTTGCATCTGCAAACATGCCCTGAACATCCCCATCACCCATGCAGCCTCTTTGGCACCATATCAATCCTCCCCCAGCTCTACCACCCAAAGCCGCTTTGCTTCAGGCACCATCCAAAGCTGAAACACTTCCTCTTCTTACCAAAATCTGGATTTGTGTAAGTTTCGTTAAAGCATGAAATTGTTTTGACAAGGCTTGAGTTACATCCACCACAAAGTACACGCGCCCATAGGCACATGTAGACGCACAGTCAGCACACCTCTGTTTGAGAATTAAGATGCTGAAGAAGAATCAGCATTTTTAAAAGCTGTTTGAGGCCCAAGTCTGCTTTTCAAAACTGGCTAGGAATGAGGCCTCTCATCTTATCCCAAGACCAAGACTTGGGCAATCCAGGAACATTACCAAAGGGGCTTAAATGCAAACCAAACCAGCAGTTCTGTGCTCACTGTCCTGCACGCAGCTGCAGGCACAAAAACCAAAAGCTCTTCCATCACCAGCAGAAATACCCTGGTTTAAACCCACTACTGATCCCTCCCAGTATCTTCTGAGGTCTCAACAAACTCCCACCTCTTTCACAGCATCACCCCTCCAACTGTGCAAAGCCCCAGCAGAAGCTGTGCCATCATGCCAGGTCCCTCTATGTTCTCTATACCACAGCAGAGTGGTATCCATCCACGCCTCAAAGGCACCCTGTCACCCACGAAACCTTCCTCTGCTGCTGGCAATCCTAAAGAAATGGAAACCTTTAAAATTGCAGCCTTCAGGGAGAGGGAAGCAGAGCAGGGCCCCGCAGAACTTTCCCTCTGCTCATTATTGCCGCTGCTGGGGACGGCGGGCGAGCAGCACCACACCGTGTCCTCCCCTTAACGTTATCTTACGCTCCGAAGCACAAAGGACCACTTAGAGAACCCTCGCTGGTGTAATGCTGTTTCTCAATGACTGTTCTTATGGATCCTGGAGGACAAGCTGTATCAAAGCATTTCCACAGCTGCATACAGAGAGCTGGGCTAACCTAAGCCTTTTATTTAAGCAACTGCCAGCCTCTAGCCCAGCACTGGGAGTTTTTAGGAGGAAGACGGAAGCGAGCGAGTGCCCATGGTGACATGGGATGCTTGGTACCAAACTTCAGAGGTGTCTCTGGATATTGGCACATTCTTCATCTAGTCCTGATTGAAAACAAATCCTGACTTGCAACATGTTTATTAAACACACCAAAAATCGGTTTACAAGTAAGGACTGAGTCCCAAAACAAAAATATGCAGAGCCTGGGATTTATCTACACACCTGAAGGTGGGAGGTTCCTCCTCCCTGCCAAACACCATCCGTGAAAGCCCACATGGAGTCACTGCAGCACCAACACTACCCGGTCCTTCACTAACACCTTCCATCTAACCCAAGAGACTTTAGAATAAATCAATCCATCAAAACACTGAGTCCGAGTGCCAGCCCCTTCGCTCATGAGGAGAGGGCGAGACCCCAGCAGGCAAAGTGCACACACATGTCACCGCTCATTTTCCCAGGGCTGAATTGAGGAAGCCCTGGGAAAGAGTTCAGGGTCAGTATGGGAAGAGGTACAGCCCCTGCTTTCCAAGGTGTATGGCCCAGGAGAGAGAAAACAGGGCACTGCTTGGCCATAAACCACAACTCAGGTGTTTTTCCAGCAGCCTAAAACGGTACAGAAAAGATCCCTACCTTGTCATGTGAATGCCGCCACACACAGAGGTTGCATCCCTCCAGCAAAGAGCCTTGCCCACTTCAGGCATTTTGTTACACTGGTCCTTTAAAGGGTTAGTCCTTAAACGGGTCTGCTGGACCAGATGGTTCTCAGCATCCTCATCAGGGGCAGCATCAAATATGAGATCCCCTCTTAAAAACGTAAGTGGTCAACCTCCCATTAATGGGAGGGGGAAACCCTCAAAGATTTTTTTTTTAAAAAAGAAGAAAACAAAGCAACAGAAGAGCCTCCTGGAATTTGTCCATAATGACCTACACAAGGTTATTCTGCTTCCCCCAATTTCCCCAGTTTAAAAAGAACTCTTCAAACAATCAGGAGCTCAAAACAGAAGAGGAGGTATGTAAAATAGTGCCAACTACACAGCATACTGCAAAATCCCTCCAGCCCCTTACAGCTTTTGCCCCCTGCAGTATAATCCACAGCAATGCTACTTAGACTCTGCTTCTGGCCTTACTCTTCAATTCATCCCTTGCCCATCCTGAATTTCAGCACCCAGTTCCTAGTCTGGGGACAGCTCTGTGCTACCCATTTGACAGTTCCTCACCATCTGACATCCACAGCCCTCTTGAGTTCATCCAGGGAGAAGAAACGTGGCAATATTTGCTCCCTAAACTTGGCAAGAGCAAGCTTATTTTTGGAAAAAATTCTTTAACCACCCCCAAAATCGACGGGAAAGCCTGAATTCAAACTCAGATCAAGAATCCCAAATAGAAGACCAACCAATCAACCATTAGTTCCACATTGCTCAAAAATCCCATTCCAGAAGTTTAGCTGTGGACCACGTCGATCCCACATACCTGGTTTAGGGGTGCCTCTAATTTGCTGGGCTCACCATCAAGCTATCCATGCGGTGCTTGCACAGCTCCATCAATGCACACTTGGAAAGACCCGCTCTCTGTAATTTGCAGCCAAGATCACAAGAGAGAAGCCTGTAGGAAGTCTTCTGCTCCTACTACTCCTTTGCGTTTACAAAAGACCCTATGAAACTCCGGTGCTGTGCAAAAAAACGGCACAAATAGGTAAAATGCCGTTCATCTAATGAGCTTCTACTCCTTACATCCTGGAGTCGCTCATTCATTTATTTTCTTAAGTTTCTCTCAGTCCAGGTGTTTCCTACCACGTGCTAGCACCTAACATCCCCTTGGAGAGTGGCTGCTGGTGGGTTACCTGGTCTGCCATGGAAATTAACGAGACTCCACCACAAAGGGAGAATTTATCTCTGTAACTCCCTAGCTCCGATCCCATACATCTGGAGTTCCTGAAACTCCCTTTATTTCACCAGTATCGTTGCATTAATAAGATGTCTGGAGACACATGCCATACCCAGTTAGGAAAAGGAACTAAGATCTCTCCTGCTCTATCAAGTGTGGCCTCTGCAGCCCAGAAAGCCCACTGCTACCCTTTTTGCCAAACCACACTGCAAATAACACATCTAATTTGCTCTCCGCTGTGCTCCTTAGGTCTTTTGCAACATTACTGATTTCCAAGAGCTTTCCTCCCACTGAATCTTTCCGGTTTGGATCATGACGGTAGTATTTTGCAATTCCTTCCTCGCACATTCATGAAGTGTTGCTGTTTGCCACTAAAAAGCCACTTGCTGGGCTCTACCCCAAAGGCAGCTGCGTTTCAATGGTCGGGAAGCTAATAATATACATTACCATACCGGTAGGCAGGGAGAGACGTGCACTGATGTTTACATCTTCCCTACACAACCAACGCACAAGGCAGACAATTTTTTTTTTCGGAGCAGAATTTGGAGACAGAGGGGAAACACGTGAGACGATCATGGCACGGGAGCAAGCAGCAGCGTGCCACCAGCACCCCAGCTCCCGATCAATAGGCCATCTGTAATAGAAGATCAATCGCTTCCATTTTGCGAGGTGTTAAGTGTGACGGGGATTGAATTAAAGCCGAGACCATAAGAGCAGCTATAAGTTATGCCTTTTTCCTTCCCCCCCCTTTTTTCCCCCTTTTAAGAAACAAACCCATAAAATGGTACCTTTTTCTATCTTCTCCCCTGCCCCCTCCCTTTCCCCTCTAAGATTTTCAATTAGGTGAGTGGAAGGACGAATGGCGCAAATACATTTTGTTCAAGTTCTAAGTGCTTTTGAAACCCCCTGTCAAAGCATTTAGTAACGCAAGATTTAAGATGCCCAATTAATTTTTCCCCAACAAGGAGCCAAAAGTAGATGCAGGAGGAGGTTAAAAGCTAAGTGTTTAATTAATATTAAATTTATATGATTCTTTATCACTGAAAGCATTGTAAAATTGAAAAAGCAGTTAATTTTATGATCACTGTGTATTCCTCAGCTTTGATCTTTGATCCGTGGAATGAAATCGCAGAGTGTAAAGATTTTCCTGCTTTATTATACCTGTCTCACGGCAGGGATGCTGGATGAGGTGAGCTCATCTGAGCCCCAGCACAAACTAGGCAGGGTGGTACCCGGGCACGAATCCCACACGCTGCCTGAAGCTTGGGGGTGCACAGTTTGAAATCACCCCTAAAAGGGAACTTTGTGCCATTTGGCCAAGGAAGGCATGAAACTCTCCTGTATACACCACCGCTGCCTCACCGCCGATTCCTGGCCTCCCCCGTGCCTATCTGCCAGCGAGACAAAGAGCTATTATGCAGAACGGATTGCACTGGAAAGAAAAAAAAAAAAAAAAGAGGGGGGGATAATTTCTGCAGGGGTTTTTATGTGGGTTTTTTTTTTATATTTTTAAATCCCAATGGGAGCCTCATTATAATTTAGTTATTAGCAAGGAGAAAAAAAAAAAAAACCCACACCAAATAAGTAAAAGAAATCTAACATCTTAAAAAAAATATTGAAAGGGAGGAGAAAAATCAACAGTTCTCCAAGCTTCAAAGCAGTTGCAAATGCCCGATTTAAACATTTGAGGCAGAGCCACTGGAAGCAAGCTGCCTTGGGGTCAGCTCCCAATCACAGATCCATCTCTGCTCCCGGCTGGAACAGGCAGGGTCCTCAGGACCACAGACACCCACACAGTCCAGACAGACACCTGGGATGGAAGCACATCTCCACACCAAGCAGGACCATCTGACCCCACTCCTCTCACCCAGCCCTCCACCTTTGAAAGGCCACACACATCTTCCCCCATCCCTTCAATTCAGTGCCTCCTTCCCAGAGAGAGGTATTGTGAAAATATTCATATAATAAGAAAGTGAAAGTTTAAATGGGAATTTAATCTTATTAAAGTCTTGATTTTAGGGCAGTTATAGAAGTCATACATACGAAGAGGCATAAAGTAATGAAACGGTGCAGCTCTCAGGATACAGCTGGGAAAACTGGGAAGTCATTAAGGATGGACAAAAATTAAGCTTGATATCAAGAAATAAGATTTAATAATTGGCACTGCTTCATAAGCAATGGGAATTAATACTGTTAACCCTTCACCCCTACTCTTCAACTTATTTTCAGTTGCTGTCAGAGGACAGTCACCTCAATCCCACATGAGAGGTTCCAGCACTGCAGCAACACAAGTTGCCCCTGGGTCATGTAGCAGTGATGGAGTAGAACCTGGAAGAAAAAACAGGTTTCTCCTCTCCCATGGGATGCCAGAAGAAGGGTCCTCTTCTAATAAGCAGAAGAGATGTCAGACACACAAAGCAGCAGTCTACCTCACCTCAGGAAGTCTGAAATGGAATGGATAACAACAACCCTGCTGTTTTTAGCAGGTCATCTCTGCTCCTATCCATGACATGGGAAGCACAAGACACAGATTTGTGTTTTTAACATCCCGACTGGATGGGTCATGGAGTCGAATCATCAGAGATGCTGGCCACCAAATCACACCCTCCAGCTGGCACTTCTTCAAGCCCATGTCCAGCCTGTTTTTTTAAGGCTCAAACTACTCTTGGCTCAGCTAAGACAGGAGGTCAGATTTCCAAACACTCAGCCCTGGCCTGGAACCAGGCAACCAGCTTTCAAGCCTTGTACAAAGCATGTCAACCAAAAAAAAACCCTGAGAAGTATCTGCAATTGCCCATGGGGAGTTATCTACAGCCAGACTGCTCTCTCCATTGTTCAGGGAAGAGAAACAGGCGCCAAGGAGCCTACCTCCTGATAACTTTCATGTTTAAGGTGTTGTTTTCAGGATCTGCTTGACAGAAGTCCTGCATGACTTCTGGTCCTCTCCCATGGATGAGAAGTTGTGCATGCTCAAGCACGGCTGTGGATTTATCTTGGGAAGAGCCGCCATTAAGTGAGATGTTCAGGGGACACATACAGCACAAAAGAGACCTGGTGCTGCTCTGACAACTCCTCTGCTTCCTCCCAAGCAGTGGATAACAGCAGGTCCACCACAGCTCTGGTCATACGCAGCGCAGCCTTCCCCACGCAGACAGACTGACTGTGTTTTATACATATGCGTGCAGATATCGACAGATGGAGAGAGAAAATTACTGTGCCCATAAATTGAAGCTTTGGTCACGTCAGTTCAAGAAGCAGAATAGAAAATTTAGAGCCAAAAAACCAGCTTGTGTCAGTCAGGCTGATGAGCGCAGGCGCCAAAAAACACACCCTTTAGCATGGGGAGGCGAGACGCAAGCACATACATGCACACAGAGACCCCGCTTCTCTTCATCTATTCTCAGCAACTGTTTGTCTGAGGCCACATGCAACTGGATTTGTCAAGCCCCCTTTTAACAACTTCTTGTCACAGTCCATTACCAAATTGCATATAGTTATATATTCCACTAATTAGGCTTCTAAAATATCATTAACATGTCTCTTGATCATTAGCATAACGTATGAGGCGTCCTCGTTAGGCACGACTCGAGTTTGTTAACGCGGTAATGAAAGGCACGGGGCTGGTACTGCAGGAGCCGTGCAGAGATAGGAGGCTGGGAACATCAAAAGCATCAGTGCCAGGCTCAAAAAAAAATAACAACAAGATCAGCGGGAGGCAGGGGCAGAAGCCAATCGCTGGGAAACCAGGGTGATGCGGAAGGTGGAACAAGCATCTTCAGGCAGGCAGATACTTCACATACACCACGCTCTTCCCCAGACTAAAATAACATTCCCATGATCTGGAAACGGTGCAGATCAGGGATGAGTCAGGATCACAGACTTGAGCGTATAGTCAGAGGTCTGGCTAAAATGGCAGTGATGGCCAGGGTCCACACAAGACTTCAGCCACGGCACAGATCTGTGTCCCCACTTGGACCCTTCCTGTTTGATTGACCCCGAGACACCCCTCACACCTGCTTGGGCCAGCCCTGCTCCACACAAGGACACCCTGCACCCAAAACCCAGTGCAAGACACACACACATGTTCCTCCCTCTCCCAAACCAATGTTCAATGCTCCCTCTTCCCAGCCCCCAGATAAAACTGGTCCGATGTAATGCCAGGCACCACCCTCACCCAGCCAGCTACGCAACATTGAGCAACCACCCCAGTTAAACCAACGATGAAAAACCACCACCTACAAGGCATTACCCAGCAGGAGATGAAGGCTGTTAGAGACAGCAGCCCAGGATGGCGAAATGACATGGGACCTTGGTCAGGAATGTAAGAGAAAGGTCTGAAAGGTCTCCGGTACCCAAATGCAACCCCCCAGACAGCAATATTCGCATATGTGCTTCACTGCATCCAGGGCTGGGGGGTGAAGGATGTGAATTAATAGCCAAAGGTTTGACCAGGACAGATGCTTCCATGTCCAAGCCAGCTCATGTATCAGTGGTTACCACCGTTGCTATAAATAAGCAGGGACTTTTTTTTTTTTTTCCTTTGAGCGAATAACTCAATAAGTCACCGCATGAAAGATATTGTAAATAGCTCCAGCAGAGTGCAAGTCAGGGCTGCTTCCAATTAGCTTTCACTTACGCTCCCCCTGCCTGCGCCAAGTTTGCAGAGTTTGTTCCCAACACGCCGCTCGCTGTCTGGGGAGAGGTGGGGAGTGAACCCCACTGCAATCCAGGCCACTGCTCCTGCACGTTAGAAATGATCTTTTCATTAAGGCTGCAAGGACGTCAAAGCAAGTGAAAACAACTCATACTCAGTTATCTTTGTCCAGATGTTAATAAAAGGTGGGGGAGAGGAAAAAAGCAAGAGCTTTGCTTCAGCTGCTGAGAGCAAACACCAACACCACAGCATAAAACAAGCTCGGTAAAGGTAGCCCAGGGGCTTTTTACACACGCATCTGAAGAGACACCCCTAAGAAATGGGTAGGATGCATCCTCGTGGGTGACACCGCTGCCAAAACAACAGGGGGAAGATGGATGATTTCGCGACTCTTCCATCAAAAAATTCCTCTTCCGTGAGATAAACACGGTGTTAAGACTCTTTCCGAGACTTTACTCATTCATACACACAACCTTTGTGTCCCGCACATGCGTGCGTCTTCACACAGCAGCTGGCCCCGATACCAGAAGAGCATCGCAGCAACTATCAGCAGGAACATAAAATACAGGGCAGGAGAGTACAGGATTTGTTGGAAACCTACAGGAACAGGAATCCTGGGGAAGGGGCTTCATCCCCCACCACCCCTATCTGGGCAAATCACAGGGTGTCCACGCCTCACCTCTTGCCAGCAGGATGGTCGTACAGGTGCCTAACCTGAGCCAGGAGATAGAAGGAGACCAGGAAATCAAGACCTGCTCATCACATCACCATTTTAGCTAAATCTCCCTTCTTAAGTCATCACACAACCAGGAACCACCATCACCCAGGCATTTTGCAAGGAGGTCAGCAACACCCCAGAGCAGGACTAGAAGGTCTCCCTAACCAAGCAGATGTATTCATTCACAGCTGAGCAGCCTCCCTTCCCTGCCACCCAAACCATAACACTGAATTGAAATATGGACACTGGAAAGCATCCACTGTTTTGGGGAGAGGGGTTACGGCAGCCAGCACAGAGCACACCGCTTTTGTTTGCTTCCTGCCTTTCAAGCCAAAAGCAACAATCACAAAAAAGAAAAGCCACTAACACTTGATAAAGCTTTTCAATTTGAAAGGGGTCAGGAAAAAGTTCCAGGAAAGGGAAGAGAAACAACCTTCTTTTAAACCCTTTAATGTGGTGAGAATCAGCTCTCACAAGCTACACAGGTTTATATTTTTCCTTGTAGTTTTTCAACCTCCTTTTTCTCCTCCCTTCCATGCTCCATCTTCTTCCCACTCCCTGCCACATTCCCAAATGGCGGCAGCGCTTTGTTAAAATGGCCAGAGAGGAACCTCTCCCCTCCCTGTGCAGGAGGGCGCTGGGTTGACCTCTCCACATCTGGACATGGCTGCAACCTCCGGCTTTCCACAGCAAATGCCGGCAGCACAGCGACCTTCCTGGAAACTCGGTCCCCCTGACCTCCCTTCTCCAACCCACCCATGTCCCATCCCTCTGCTCAACCCCACCTCCCGCCACTCTGTTCGGGCTGGGGACGTGGCATTATCTCATGAGGGGTGCAACTCCTCCAGAGAGAGGAGTCCTTGACAGCTCTCATGGGACCAAATCCAGGGTGTATTTGCTCAGGAAACTGAAGGGGAGTCGGAGAGAAGAGGAAGAGACTCCAAACTGCAAAGCAGCCAGATTTAAATAACTAAAGCAAACAGCCTCAACAGCAACGAATCTGTTCCAATCCTAAAGTCACATCCTCAAATCCACTTTTGATCACCTGGACAGTGCTTGCTGCCACAGACTGCCAGTGCACCTATTGTACAACCAGCCAGGAGGTATTACAGACCCATCAACAACTCTACTGGTGTAGTGAAAAAGCCTTGGTGGGTCTTACTCTTTCTTATGTTGCATGAGTCCACCAGATCTCAACGAGCTGAGTAAAACACTGCCTTCCCTAGCCAGATCAATGTGCTTCAGCCTTCTCCAGCCAGTCCAGCACAAGGTGGTCCATGCTCTAGCTTTTCCAAGCTACGCATGGGCCAAACCAGATGCTCACTGATACCACATCGTGTCCCCTCCTCATGCAGGTCCAGCACTCCCTCCTCTACATGCCCCAGCTTTCCCACAGCTCAGGGAGTCACCTTTTTTCATGGGAGCTGCCTCTCCCAAAATACCAACAATTTTAACACACTGATGCATTGCTGGAAGATCACAATGATGCCGCTGTGGAACAAGAGGCCTCGTCTCAACAAGGCCCACAACCAACCACCCCATCCACTTGGGATGGCTTTTCCAAATGTCCTCCCACCCAGACTGCAACTACCCAAGGCAACCCAGACCTCCCCACTCCTTGGACCATCTTAGATGAAAAAAGCGTGACAGAAAGCAGAGCAGATGCTAATGGCTAAGCTGTAGACTGTGACTCGGGCTCACACCGGTAGCATCATTTGCTCCCAGCAAGAGGAACAGGCAGAGCTTTTCTTTATAGGACACAAACAGCTTTTCCTGTGCGCATCACCACCAGTAAAACCTACTTTTGCAGCTTCACCAACAGCAAGGCTAATAATTTTTCACCCTCCTTGCTGGGGGAGTGCAGAGACCCCATCCTCACCCCCCAGCCACTCTGGGGGGGCATCACATTGATAAAGCCTTATGCATGCAGTGAGATGTGAGCCTCCCTGCTGCCCGCAATCAACTTCATTTGTTTATTTTTATTTGACCAAAACTTCAACTAGGCTGAGCTGGGGGGAGGACAAACCCCTGGAAAGCCAGGCTGTGCGTTGGTCTCCAAATGGACTGAAACCGGGGACGGGAGGAGGGGCCAGCTCTCCTTTCCAAAGAGCTTTCAATAGGAAACAGATGTTGAGGGCCCGAACACTGAAAGCAGGGTCTGCAGCGGGCTTTCCTGGCTCAATGCTCCCAACAGAATCCGTTTTAATTAAAATATTTCAGTTCAAGCACGAGGCGAGGGGTAGGGGGACAGGGTAAGGGTCCGAGGGTGATGTGCTTGTTACCTCTGTGCAGGCAGCAGGGCTGGAGAGAGTGCCAGGGTGTGTAAGGTTGGGTTGGAGACCCCATCCTGTACCCCCAAGCCCAGGCTCCCTCCCTCCAGCAGGGCTTGACATAAATTCTGCTGACTTCAAGTGAAAAATTGCCTCGTTTCGGTACCGAAAAAATAACATTACATCATGTAGGCTGTGTCAGGTTCTATCAATGCCCCCTTCCCACCCACCCCCAAAAGCAAGGGGGATGTAACCCAACACTATGAAAACACCAGCCCAGAGAAGAAAAGGGGCCTTTGTCATGGACCATCAGCTCCCTGCTCCTGCCTGAGGTGAAGAAAGATCTCTGAAAATGTTAGGCTGGGAGGTACAGACTCCAGACATGTCCCCCCTCCACAGGCCCTTTGCCTCCCCATCCCCACCTTCTAAACCCCAACTTCTCCCTTACTTAAAAACTTTTGCCATTACTAGGATCCGGAGCTCCCTTCTCCCTCAGATCCCTTGGGAAAGGTCAGCCCCATGGAAAAAAGCAGGGAGCCTGAAAGCGATGCTGTAGGATCACAAAAGCCTGACTTTAAGCCTGGAGGAGTCAGTAACATCCTCCAGGTGAGGATCTACCCTGGATTTCTTCCCACAGGGACCAGACTCTCTTGCAGGAGGGGATGTGAAGCAGAGGATGTGTGGACATTGACACCCAGCTTCAGGAAGAAGAAACAGGGGAATGCCAGGACCCGAACAGCACAGTGGGGAGCCAGAAAGGGCTCCGCCAAGCCATGACCACCCCACCAGAGCAGAGGCAGAGAGTGTCTGCCCACCCCGTGGGGATAGATATGAGCCGGTGAGGAGAGGGAAGGAAATCAGGGCCCGCAGGATCTGATAAGCAGCATCAGCAATGCACGGCATTACGGTCCTCCAGGCTATGGGTTCAGCAGGGCCAGGCACAGGCTGCAGGGCTCTCCCACAGCCGCTCAGGGAATGCTGTGCCGGGCGGATGGGAGGCAGGCTGTGCCACTCACCCGTCAGCCAGGGAACAGGCCCTAACCCGCTTTATTTACTGGGAGAAAGGAGCTCCACAAGCCGGAGGCCCCACAGGCTCCCAGGGCTGAGTGTGCAAGTGGGAACGAAGGGGGTTGCAAAACGGAGCAAGCCCCTCCTGGACCACGCACAATACAGGGCAGGGTTGCTTTCTGCCTTCCCCCCGCTGGGATCACGCTCTCCTCCGCCACGTGATGGGGGAGCAGGGGCACGCACCCCAGCAAAGCGTGCCTTCCTTAAACCATGCTTGCCGGCAGCGCCTTGGCTCGCTGAGCAAACCCACAGCAGAGGGAAAAGTAGCTGCCGCTGCCCGCGGGCAGCACAGCACCCGGCCACGCACGGGTCGGGAGGAGAGGGAGGAGAACACCCAGCTTGCCCCAGGCCCTCGGCTCTCAAATGTATTTTCTCATTAACGTGTAATACGGTTTTATTGTCTCAAACAATGTCTGTTTTCGATCAGTTCCTTTATCCCAGACACTGCCGCGCGGAGAGACCGAGGAGGCCAGATGGTTCGTGTTGCAGGAGTCTTCCCGCTCTTCCCTGCCCGCCCCCTAATTCCTCACAAATTCCTGGAATGCCTGCGCCCCCGAAAACCAGCCCCGGGCAGGGCAGAGGCAGGCATCGGCCTCCAGAACAGGGGCTGGGGACCCTCCCCAGCCTTCCCTCCTCATCACCAGCAGCTTGCACAGGGCAGATCCCCAGTGGCGAGCGGCTGTTGTCTCCTCCACAGGGTCACCAGCAAGCAGTTCGCACCCGAAACTGAAGATCCACAGGCCCCCCCTCCTTCACACACAACAGGGAGGGTTTCCTCTGCTGAGGCAGGGATGCGCAGACCCCAAAACCCCCCATCCCAGCTCCAAAGGCACAGCTGGCCCCAGGGCTGCAGGCGGCAAGAAGGACATCTGCCCATAATCCCCACCACGTGCCCAAGGCCACCAGGCCCCTGCCACACCGCTCACAGCTCCAGCTTTCACCCACGCCTCCCAGTGTTAATCCCCACACCAGCAGCTGGACACAGAGATTCGCTGAGCTCTTCCCAAAATCCAGGGTCCGATCTCAGCCTCGGTCAAATCAAAGGGAAGGCTCCCGCTGACTTCAAGCAGCCTGTCTCCCCCCAGCACGGGCTACCCAGACAGGCAGCTTGGCTGGCAGATCCAGCCCACCCTGAAAGATGTCCTGGAGGTCCGGCAAGACTCATGCTCCTCCTGCCATCCTCTCAGCACCCTTGTAAGCACCTTCCTTGGAGGAGGAGGGAGCCTGCACCAGCCCCGGGAAGGAGCACAACTCAACAGCAGGGGGGGAAAATAAGGGATGCCGAAAGCAATTGTTCAGCCTGGAAGAAGGCCAGGAGACTAGTGTTCACACCCTTAAACTCGGGAAAAACGCCATGAGAGCGCAGATAATCCCATCTGGGAAAAAACTGAGTCTGGTAGAAAAGATGGCACCTTCTCCAGGGCACTCAAGCACTGCATGGCACAGCCAAGCTGTTGGGTCATCCCAAACCAGGCACTGGCTGGCAGGGTCCCACAGTCTCTCCCACCTGGCAGACCTTGTCCTGTCTCCCAGGAGCTCCCTACAAGCCATGTTTTCCCCACTGTTCCTGCTCCACAGTAGCTGCTGCCCAGGAAAAGTCTCCACCAAGGAAGGCTGGAGGGGACAACCAGCCTGCAGCACCCTGGGGCTGTGAGCCACTCTCCAGAGTTTGGCTGCCAAAGTGTCACATGGGCCCCTCAGAGACCTGCCGAGCAGACGGGTATCTGCTCCCAATTCGACTGAATTTTCATGAGGATGACACAAGACAGCCCCACTGCCAAGTTTCCACAGCTCTTTCAGAGAGCAGGGATGCCAGAGCCTGAGAGGCACCTCCAAAAAAACCTCACTCACACATGCAGCGAGGAGTACACCTTCTTTCTTCTCCATCAGCTTTTTTTTTTTTTTTTTTTTCCCCTGAGCCACTCGGCTCATTTTAGTAAGCCAAACCTGCCTCCACCCGGAGAAACACCAGGGCACACAGTCCTGCCAAGTTCTGAGTGATGAGAGGGGAAAAAAAAAAAAAAAAAAAAGAAAAAGAAAAAAAGGAGGTGGAAGGCTTATAGCAGGAAGATTGGAAGATTTATACCTGTAGGATCATGCTGTCTCTTCCAACACCCTTCCTACACCTTGCCCACAAGCACTGCGATGGAAGAAGCTGTTCTTGCCCCATCATGGTCAGATGTTCAAGAGGGAAGGCAGCTATAAAGGGGTCTGAGATGTTTGGTTTCCAACCAAGAAGCCCAAATAGAGAAGAAAAGCTGCTACAGGCCAGAACTGAGGAGTCTGGGATGTCCTTGGACCCCAGGCCTGAAACAGCCAGGAAGGGGACAAGTGGCTGATGCGCTTGGTCCGGTGGAACGAGAGGGGCTGGAAATCAGCGATGGTGGGCGGCATGCCGGCCTGTTGGCGGTTTTGCACTCCCTAGCAGAGAAAAATATCACCTGCCACCTTTTGGCATTCCCAGCGCTCAACTTTGGCTCCATCCAGCAAGAAAAAAAAACGCAGCAGGAAAGAGCGAGCGAGCTGAAACCTGATCCCCTGAAAGGCCGGACTCGGTGTCTGGCTTTTCTTACCGGCTCGGCCGACCTGTACGTGCCAGCCTGGGAAGGCGTAATGGTTCCACCGACAGAACTTCATTAACTTTTTATACACTTGGCCGCTAATTTATAATCATTAGCGGACAAACAGCCAACAATTACACAAGCAGCACGTTAAGAAGAGAGGGAGAGAGAGCCTGAAGGAGCTGCGGTGGAAACGTGCTGGTGGTCAGGAGGGGAGCGGGGACGGCGCGTCCCCCCGTCCCAGGGCTGGCATGTGACAGGGGCCACCTCTCCCAAGATTTACTGGCACGCCATTTCATCAGCTGTAATTAAGGCACTGGGCAGCAGAAAGGCAAAAGGCGCAGGTGAGCGTGGAGAGGGGACAAATCTCACAAGCCCTCTCACAACACAAAAACCAGAAAGAGATGGGAAGAGGAGGAGCATGTATATTTCACGTCTCCAACTCCCGGGGCCGGCTCGGCCCCTGTTTGCAGAAGAATGTGAAACTGCATACAAACAGCACAAAATTCATCCCAATTTAATGGAATCTTCAAACATAGATCATGTAGCCTCAGTGCCTTTCCACGCACGAGCTCTCCTTCTGGGGGCAGCTCTGTGCGGGGAGGTAGGAGATGGTGTTGCAATCCCCAGGATCACCCTGGATGAGCAATACCCAGATCCCGAGGATGGAGATGTGAAAGTGGGAAAAGGTTTCAAACACCTCTGAGATCAGTGGTCTCCGTTTCCCAAAAGAAAACGCAAAACTAATTCCACTAGTGCTCATCTTCTGCTCAATATCCCTCCCAGCCCCTGCCAGTAAAGGCGTGTGACTCACACCATCCAGCCAGACCCTCACTGCACAACGCGAGGCTGCAGGCAGAGGACGACAGGCAACAACCCTTCCCTGCAACAACCCAAGCTGCTTTAATCCATCAAAGAGCCATAAGATCCGCAGATATAGATGTCCCTGCCACGCAGGCAGGCCAGTAAGGAAGCAGAGTGACCTGCCCAGCATCACTCAACGACGCGTTGTGCCCAGAAACCAAACCTACACCTCTGCTGGCTCCCGCACGAGGGCTGAGCCCTGCTCTCCTGCCCCACACCAGCCAGTCCTTTTCCGAGACGTAAGCTTCCTGCTAAACAGGTCTAATGAACACCGTGTGCGCTTCACAAAGCCTCTGCTTGGGCACCTCCGAGCAGCTGGCACACCTCAAGTCACCCACTGCCTCTGATGACAAGAGAGGAAAACTCCTTTCCAAAACTCCATGCAGGGAGGGAGGAGCAGGGGGGGGAGCGCAGCACCCCCTAAGAAAGGCAAGGGAAGCGGGTGGCTGGCTGCCACTCACCCTCCAAGAGCAGGAGGGGGAGGCTGTGGGGAGCAGCGCAGCCCGCTCGCAGGACCCGCCATGCCTTGCAAGCCGTGGCTTGCCAAGCACGCAGAGGGCAGGTAGGCAGAGCCCCGCGCTCCGAGCCCACAATCCCGGGCATGCTCGCAGCTGGAAAAAAGCCCTCGCAAGCCCTCCAGCTCCACCCTGCTCCCCGCGGCAGAGGCGTGCGGAAAGGCTCACAAGCCGCTTTTGCTCAGAGCCGGGGCCCTTCCCCTTCCACCCGTGGTTTTGCAAGCAGCCAGGTGCAGGTGTAACGCGTGCTGGCTCTTTATCGCATCACGTTTGGGCCAGAAGGATGAACGCCTCGGAGTTTATTGGGGACTGAACCCAAATTTCTTGTGTGACAAGCTCCCTTCCTTCTACAGCTTCTTAATAACCATTCAGCATCCACGTAGGGAAAAAATTCTCCATCTAGAAGTGCAGCTCTCAAGGCAATTCATGGGATCACACAGTAAAGGTAATTTAGATGTAAATTCAGACCACTCATCCTGCCTAGGACAGCCCTGCAACTCCAGCCGCCTGCAAGATCGTGGTGCCCACCTACACAGGGGCAAGCTTTTAAGAAAACCTCTACCTGATCTGCTAAAAGCATTGAGCGTGTTGTTTAGATCATTTTCTTGTGGCTGGTCAATATCCATAGCGGCACAAAACCCTCAGTCCATGCATCTAAGAAAACCAGGGGGAAAACCCTCTACATGTGATATTCCATCCCTCAGTTAAAATGGAGTAACACTGTGTGATCGTGAAACCACAGATCAAATGGCAGGATATGCTGGGAGAGAAGTGGAGGCTGTTCCGACAAACTTCGCTTTGGCATTCCTGCCTTTCAGTAATTTGAGATTTGCCCAAATACCTGCTCTTTCAGGATTATTTTTTTTTAAATAGCATTACTGGAGAAGTGGATTTGCCATTAAGATATTTGTAATATGAAACTGAAGCCAAATTTCAGAGAAATACTTTTAACAAAAAAGGCAAAGGCTTAATTTCAAAAATGTAAATATGAGACGTTTCCATCTTTTTTACACTTCCCAAAAGCAAAGCAAGAGAGTCTTCTTTACTGAAACACGTTGGGAAATTGAGCTGCACAAATTTGTACAACATTTCTGTCAACCCAAATACACATTATTATTACTTTTCCTCCTCAAGATCTTTGAATTTGGAGGGGGGGAGGAGGAGGTGTGTTAAAAAAAGAGACCTTATCTTGCCGACAGATATGAAGATCCCAATGCCTCTCAAGCCCATAAACAACAACCGGTCCATACCCCATCTCGCAGGGATTCCATGTAGCATCCGCAATAGGCGAGAGGGAGGAGGGAGCATCTCTCACTGGACCCAGTTCACCATCCGGTCTGGGGGCTCCGCAGCAGAGGCAGGATGCAGGCACCAAACCTTGCACAGGAATTAAGCATTGCCCTTATGAGCCCCCTGCCCCGCTGCCTTGCTCACACCACCCAGGTCACAGGAAAGCGGACAGAGTGCAGGAAGACTTCATGATGGGGTGGCCTTGAGCTCATAGGAAGTGCCAGCATCCAGGAACCTTTGCCACACAGGGAACTGAAAGCAGCCAGACTCCAAACAGGCAGAAGGAAAAATTACTGCAACAACCAAGTAAGTCCAGGTAGGCTCACAAGCAAAAGCCCCCAATGTTTTGGGGGAGAAATGCAGAGATATCTGGGCTCATCCAGCCCTAGGGATGCCTGTACAGGGTGGGAGGTGAGTACAGGACCCTCGCCATCCTAAGCAAGGAGGGGACAGCGATTAAGGACATGGCGAGCTGGGCGAAGGGAGTGCAGCAGCATCCTTTGCATCACTAAAGCATCAGCAGCATCACATTGTGTCTGAGGGGCTCTCCTGGAGGGGCCTTCACCCAGAGCCAGAGCTGCTCCCCTCCCTGCACATTTGGGAATGCTCCTCTTTGGCTTTCGGGGCTCCATTCTCCAGAGACCCCAGCAAACCAGGCAAGACCAGCAGCAGCATGACTTGATTCAGTGCCTCCCCACAAAGGGGCCAGTCCCATCCACCTCTGGCTTCCCAGAAAGCTGCAGGAAGGGGAGAGGAGGGGGAGGCTGGCAGAAAGCACCCCCCTGCTATGGCCAGCCCCACACAAACCATCCAAAGCCTTCCCTGGGGAGAAGGGGCCACACAGCCAGAACCCCTGTGTGCAAACCCCCTCCCCACAGCCCCCTTCCCCCCCCCCTAAACCCACTCTCGGGCCCCATCCTCCCGAACAATCTCGCCGCGGGCTGCTTTTGTAAGGCTACAGCCCCAAAAGAAAAATGATGGGTTTGAACTCTTAACCCCGCCCCAGAAAAAGGCTGGAATTAAAAGGGGTTTATGACTAAGTATGCAGATGGGAATACTGTAATAACAACAGGCGAAATGTTTGCCCAGCAGTTCTGGGCTGGTTTCGGAGGGAGGGAGGGAGAGCGGGGACGGGGCGGCTTCTGGCCGGAGGATGACGGCACGGAGAAGGAATTTGGCGGCTGGGAGGGAAGGGAGGTTGCTGATAAATGCTGGGGCAGAGGCAGGGAGGGGGGCCGGGACCTGAACACCGCATCACTGGCACTTCAGGGAGGCTGGCTGTGGCGCTGTGGGTTTCTGGCCGGCTGACAAAGGCACCGCCATGAAGGAGGCAAGCAGGGGTAGGGGGAGATGGCAGGAGAGCTCAGCACAGATCACGCATCTTGTGGGACACAGTCGTGTTCAGTGAGGCTGGGACACACAATAGGGAACATATCAAGGCAGATGGTAAAGCTCCCCCACACCCCAAATGCTTTCTGATGGTGGGGACCCACACGCACAGGCTCCTGCCAAGGGTGGACCCCACAACCACAAATAAGTGGCTAACTTTTACCGGTCCTGGGACTTCAGCTCTGCTGAAAAGGTAGTAAAATGTCAGCACCTAAGTCACCCGGCAGGGCATTTTCAGGACATCACCTTCATCTTTTAGCAACAGGCTGCACCCAAACCTCAGCTGTTGTCCCAGAGGCATGCACCCTGCTCCTCACTTAACCCTTCCACAAGAGGGGAGAGCACTGCTTCTCCACCACCAAGTCCTGCACAAGGCACCCAGGACTCCCCTCTCCACAGGGGAGCAGACAGACGAGACACCTCAACAGCTTCCCATCATACAACGAGGAGCCACCCCAACATCACTCAGCAGAGCCCCAAAACACCCCCCTGCCACCATACCAAGCCAGGCTGTCCAAGAGCACCCAGAGGTTTGCTCCATAGCTCACTGGGGATCCAAGTCCCTGATCATGTCAAACCAGGACCTTCCTGTTCTCTTAAGCTCTCCACGGGTACCTGCAAACTAAAATACAAAAAGACAAGATGCAAACCGCTTGCACATCATCACACATGGCTTGGCAGCCACAGGCCAGAAAGCCAAGTTGTTGGGACCCACGGGAGAGAAATTCACATGTGGCACACGGAAACAAGCCACAAAGACACAGACCTCCCCAAGCTCCCACAGGAGCCACAGTATCAAACTGTGTCTGAGCGATGCTCCTGCTGCAAGAATGGGGACCTTCCCCCTACATTTGCTGGGTGCAGCCTGGCCTGATGCAACAGCAGCCCTTTGCCAAACCAAGCACCTCGCAGGGGTACGAGGTTTGGATGGGAACACGCCCCAGCTGCTTCCCTGCAGGGGTGAGGAGGTAAAGCCACGTGCAGAAAATTCAGGGCAGGGCTGGCAAGCCAGGAACTCCAGGAGACATCTCAGCTTGCACCGTGGGTGATTTCCAAGCACGACTCACAGCCTTTGCTCCACAGGGTCCTCAAGGTTTGCAGCACCAGCACATGGAGTTTTGACTATGGTCACCTCCTACTGGCCTACTGCATTTACCAGAGACTAGCAGTGCTGGAAGGAGCCTGTGGATGGTAAAGTCTCTCTCGTTGCCACAATCTTCCTCCAGGCGTGACCTGTTGCATTTATGAACAGAAATACAGCAGCCCTACAGCAACCAGGCAAGAGGCAAGTGAACCCCCCCAAACTACCTCCTAAAGCACCCAATATTGCTCCTACCATCAACACAGCACAGGGGACAGGTCAAAAACAAAGTCACCAAGCTTGCTCTTCTTAACAAGCAAGGAGATCTCTCTTTTGCCTCTCAGAGAGAGTAAATGTCTCTGCAAAGACTGTCTGTGGGGTCAAGAAAGAGGGTCACTAGCAAAGGGAGCATGCATTGCAAAGGGTGACAGGGGAGACGCAGGCTCTGGTCCCTTCCAGCGCCACACGCTGCAGCAGCCTGCAGTGGACACAAGCTGCACAAGTGCACAGCTCCCTTCACGGCCGCTGCTCCGCGATGGCACGGCGGTGAGAGCCCACACGCCAAGAAGAACTCAGATCAGGTAATGGAGGGTGTAGGAGACTCGCGAGATGATTCCTCTGAGTCAGACGAGCTGGCCAGGGCCCAGATAAGCAAGCTCTGCAAAATCAGCAAACAAAAGAGGGCAAAACCTGGACCTCCCCAGCCCCTTCCTGCCGCCTCTGAGATGACCCCTGCAAGCGGCCCCGGCATCAGGCTCAACGAGAGTGGCCAGAGCCACATGGAACGCTGCAGCCAGGGCTGGGGACAGAGACTCAACCTGTCATACCTTGGGGCGAGCTGGTCACCCCAGCTCCAGTCCAGAGACTTGCTGAGCAATTTGGTTTCTCCTCTGCCAACAGAAAAGATAACATTGCTCTTGCTCATTTAAGCCATCAGCTGTCTCTCCACATGCAAATCAAACACAAGGGATCCTTCTCTCAACCCACAGCTTCCAGGGCACTTCCCAGGATTTAAGGACCAAATGTAAACGTTCCTTTGCAAGTCCTTTTTGGAGAGCAGCATTTCCCTTCCTTGCCCAATCACATAGCCATGCCTTGACAGCCAGGCACAGAGCTGGCCTACACAAGGGATATTCACATCTCCCTGCCAACAGCATGGCCCTGAGCAGGAGAAGCCGCTGGCCCTGCCCTGCACCACATCCCAGGAGCTTGCTCCAGAGGCTTTAACAGGTAACACGTTATGGGAGGCTGCAGCCACTGGTCTGCAACAGAAAGATCCCCTTAGGAGACCAAGGGAGAGGTCCTCGCTTTCCAGAGACAGATAAGAGGTATTTGATCACAAGAAGATCCAGGGCTGAAGCAGAGCTCTGGCCCAACATCTCTCTGCAGGATCACAGCACCTCTTAAGGAGCAGCCCTGAGTGAAGGGTCACCACACATTTTTGTGGAGACTTCCTCTCCCTGGAGGCTTGAGATCCTTACCCTCCAACCTCTATCAAACTGAGTGCTACAGTCAACCCAGGTTTCATAAAAGCCCCCACAAAATCTCTGCCATGAGATGCTGCCATCCTTTCTTCATCTGGGACTTCCAGATGTGCCAGTTGTCATTTTTCATTAAAAAAGGGAAAGAAGGGGAACGGTGGGGAGGACATCTGGAAGAGGGATAAATACCCATCAGGAGTCATCCCAATTCTGACAGCTGAATGAGTTAGACAAGTGCTAACGAACAAACAGGCTAAATTGCTCCTTTCCCTTCCTGAGAGGTTGAACCAAGTCTCCTGAGCACCCTGAACGCCAGCTCAGGAAATGGCCCCTTCCCAGCTTTTGGTAGTAGTGAGAAGCCCAACCCAAGCAGCTGCCCAGCTAAACCAGCCTGCACGTGCTGCCCAGAGGCACAGGGAGGCATCCGATGTTAAACCCCACTCTCCTACACCCTCCGTGGGGTACCACCCACCACCCAGAGAGGAGCCCTGAAGCCGGGTGAGATGGAAGACCAAGTCACCTTTTTGGTGAGATGGAAAACCAAGCCAGGGCAATGCAGCCCTTATAAACGGATAGGGACTGGGACCGTGCACCCCCTCTTCCCTATGGCAAAGCTTTCTGTTCCAGCAGAGAGGCGATGCAGGCAGACTAGCAGCCTCCATCCCTCTGATCCCTGACGGCCCATAGCCCCTTCCTTCCCCTGCTCCCGACGGGAGGCACACCCAGGGCTAAACACTGAGGCTAACTCCATCCGGTCCTTCTTCCCTATGTCTATTGTGGCTAAAAATTTATCTGGCTTCTGCCAATTAAAAAAAAAAAAAAAAAGCTGTACCTCCCCTTTGCCCTTCAAAGTAAAAGCAGCTCTGCTTTTTAGCGAGGGAGGGGGAGAAGAGTTTAAACAAGAGTCCCCCATCTACCCAGCACTGCTCCACTCCTCCTCCTCCAAGGACTTTCACACAGCCCTGTCCCGTCAGCATGTCTGTGGCATTTGATTCCTGTCTGTCACTAAGTGATGAGGACAAAGGGTGAGGAGTCAGGAAAAGGTCTGAGCTACTTTGTTCATCGTCTGGATACGAACTTTGGATGAACTCCGTGGGGAAAGAGAAAAGGCGCATGGAGCGGGACGCACCGTGCATAGCGCTCTCTCTCCTCCAAAAAAAAAAAAAAAAAAGAAAGAAAAAAAAAAAAGGGAGGCTTGAACAAGAGGAAGAGGTGGGAGGGAAAGGAGAGGAGAGCATTCCCCATCCCCATGGCGGCAGGCAGTCCTGAGAGCTCCCTGCTCCGAGGAGACAGAAGGATATTCAAACTGCCTTCCCAGGAGGCATGTTCAATAAAGCAGGATGCCAACGCAGCCTTTTCTCAAACAAATCTGTTAGCGGCGGGCCAGGGGCCAGCCACAAGGGCTCGCTTTTTAAAGCAACCAAATGGGAATTTCCTAATAAAATAAAATTTTTAAAAAAGCCCGACTGTGGCATGATTAAAGGGAAGCTTGCTGGCAGCAATGAGAAGTATCTTGCACACAGACCTCTCTGGAAGCATGGAAAGATGAAATACGGTGCAGGATGGGGCGCTTTAGGATGCAGCCAGGGCCAGAGCACTGAAGCACCCGTGTGCTCCCCTGGCACCCACCTGCACGAACTGGGGAGATGACTGCCCACAGTGCGGTACATACCAGGGTGAAGGTTTACAACCATGATTTTCTGCTGTCTTGAACAAGGACTCACCCTGTGCAGCCGGAGGTCCCTCAGACCGACCTCAGGGACCCGGAAAAGCCACTGCAAGACACACTCGGCTCTTTTGCTTCATTCTGCTTTTCAGAGCAAAGTCAAACCAGTTTGCAACTGGAAAGCCCTCTGGTAGTCTTGCAAACATTAAATAAATCGGCCCCTCCTGGGCAGCCAAGCCACCACAAACTTTGTCCCGAATGGCTCTTGCCCAGCAGCTAAGGTGCCTGCACTGGGATCGGACACAGCCTCCATCAAGGATTATCGGCAAAGCCTACACACAAGCTGTGCCAAGCCACAATGGGAAATGATTACAATTGTACGTGCAATTCTGCAGTGTTCATAACAGACCTGCTGAGCGCTGGAGGTGAAAGGGTGCCCCAGACAAACCACCCACACCACCCTGCACCAGAACCACCCACTGAACATGAGAGGGGACCCACAGTCCCACAGGCTGTCTGGGAATACAGTTATTGCTCTGTGACCTTAAAAGTCTCTGTCTGAGACACAAGCAGTTGGAAATCCAAGGGTCACACTGGAGGCTGTTCACCACCAGCAGAGTGGGTGAACTTAACTCTCCAGGATGGGATTCCTACATAAAACAGATTAAGTCGGTTACAAAACCCAGGAGAGCACTTGAAAGCAATCCACTAGTACATGCCAGAGGTTATCCCGGATCCCTTGTCTCTCTACTAGCCACCAGCAAGTAGAAAAACAACTCTGTATTAGAAAGCTCTACCTGGGACACAACAGCCCTACATGCTGCAGCAGCCCAGCCACAGAAGGCAGCGGTGGGACATCCCTACCTGGGCACACAGCAGCAGGCAGGACACACCTTCCTCTTCAAGGTGGGAGAAACTTCATCCCTTGCATGGAGCCCAGGGCAGGAGACCGAGAGCTGCAGAGATGGTCACAGGAACCACTAATTCCAGTTCCAGTCTGGCTTCTCTGGTTGGGAAGATGACTACTCACCACAAGGACTCTTGGAACTGGAAGGAATCAGAAGCTCGACTTCACTGACCCACAGCTACACATGGCCTCAGCCCTCCCAAGATCCACCTGCTCTGCGCCAAGACAATGACCACAGGAAAATAAAAAAGAGGAGGAAGGGGAAGGAAGCACAGTTCTGCAGGGAAACAACCCGTTCATGGAAACCAGCAAGGCAGGGTCCTCCCTTGCAGCCACCACCACGTCCCAGAGGAGAACATGTCAGGACATAACTCAAGCATCTTGGAGGCACTGCCCAATACCTCCAGTGGAGATACTTTGACTTCCTCTAAGCACAGCCAGTCCCTGGGGACTGCCTTGGAAGTACACAGCAGAGTGTGCTGGGACAAACTGACTCCACAGAGAAAACCTCAGCCCGTTTGGAGGAGTTTGTTCCACCACTCACTCCAGAAGTTCCAAAAAAGCTCCTTTGGTGGTGGGAGGGACCCATCCCCAGCAGCCCAGCCAAGGCAGCCTGGCTCAAAGCAACAAGCTCCCAAAAGGGAGAACCAGACAGAAGGAGAAGCGAAAAAAACTGGACAAGGTGTCAGCTGGATTGGCCAGCAACCCCATTTGCAGAAGGTGGGAGCTCAGGGAAGTGATGTTGGTGCTGCTAGATCCAGGGCTGCTTTGGGAACAGCAAGCAAGAGGAAGAGAGGGAAAGAGAGGGGGTTGGCGGAAGAGAAGGTAAAAGAAAACAAATCTGTTTTATTATTGCCTGAAACTGAAGGAGACTGATTAAAGCAAACAGCCCCCCTGCCCCTTCCAAAGGGTTGTCTCGTCTGTTTCCTAAATCTGATTCCCATTTGTCTCTATATGGTTCTCATTTGTTCTTCATTTAGGTCTCCTCCACGCTCCTTGCTGTGCCTAAGAGAGCCCCTCTGGAGAGCCACAGGGCCAGGCTTCCCTTGGGACCCCGTGAGGGCAATCACTGACCAGGGTCAGACCCAGCACCAGTGCCTGCATAGAGGAAGGAGATGCAGCAAGAGCAAGGCAGCACAGTATCACCGCCCGAGGATGCAGATGGGAACCTGGCTGCCTCTGAGGTAGCAGACCTGGCATCCCTGAAGGGTTAAAAAAAAAAAAAATAAAATGGGAAAAGAAAAAAAGCCGAAGGGACCAGGAAAAGGGGATGCGGCATGAGCGGAGACCCACTGCACAAGCAGTTTCCCTCTTCATCAGCAGACGGCCTTCTGATTAAATAGGAGCTTAAAAATTTTCCTAATGGAGCTCATTTCAAACACAAACCACAGGGACCTCTCCTAATTGCACAGCTCCTTTCTCAATCACAGCCTACGTATGATGAAGCAGGTCCATCCACCGCCCTTGCCCGCAGCCGCGTGCCTCAGCACGCAGGACCAGCACACTTCACCAGCCATGCCCGCAGCTCCCAACGGGATGTTGGGGCTGGAAGCACCGTGCCATCATGGCCCTCCCAGCACTCACCTTCTGCCCTGGCCCCTGGCTGTTAGTACCCCAAGCACCCAGCCAGCTGGGCATGATGCCTTTGATGAAGGACATTTCCAAAACCTAACCAAACATGGCAGAAAAAAGGAAACAAAAATCTGTCCTTCCACCCACGTGGACTTCGCTACCTGCCTCAGGAGCATGGAAGGACCAGGGACTTCCCCTACCACTACCCTTAGCTGTGTCTTATCTCCTTACATATTGCTTGTGGCTCTTTCACAGTGAACAATCCCCACTTGCCCTTGGGATAGTCTCCCTAAGGCTCCATCCATGCCATCCTGCTGCTTGCACATTATCCTACCCCCAAGGGTCAGGATCCCATGGTTTTCCAGACCTGGAGGCAGAAGAGCCATTTCTAAGGAAAAAATGCCACCTGAGGCTGTGCACCTCCCAGGCACGAGCTGCAAACCCATCCGAATGGAAATACAGCATCCTTTGTCACAATAAAACCCAACAAGCACCCGCTGCTCAGACCCTGGCTGCCCAACCAATCCATCTACCACAAGAGGAAACTGAGCAGGGTATAAGCTCCCCACAGCCAGAGTCAACCCTGCAACCACCCAACAGCAGAGCAGGGCCCAGATGGTTGCACAGGTACCATCATGCTACATAACATCAGTTTTCCCCTCCTGGTTGCTGCAGTCCCCATCAGCTGCTCTCTCTGCTCCCTTCTGCCCATAAGGAAAGCAGAGACCCCTGACCTTCTCCACCGCATCCCCCAGCCCCTCTGCAGCTTAAGCAGCCCAGGTGCGCAAATGTTAACCATTGCCCTCGCCAGGCAGAAAGTAAATTCCACCGAACAGGGGAAATGCCAGCTGCAGTCAGACCCCGGGATGTGCAAATAGCAGCTGGGGACCTTCGGGAGAGGAACAGCCCGGGCCCAGACGCTCCTGCTGATAATCCTTCTTGGGATGCCCCCTCCAAAAGCTCCTGTATCAGAGCAAGGATGCTAATTTGACTATTTGAGAGAGTGAAAAAAAAATAAAAAAATCGTAAATTAAGCATTTGCAATTGCGCTAAATGACCTTTCCAGCCGCTTGGGGACAGAATTGCACCAGGGCTTTGGAGCGAGCTACAGCAGGCTCTGCTCTCTCCCTGCTCCCATGCTCCATGCTTTGTGCCTCCGGATGCATTTAAGGGGTCCACGCTCCCTCAGCCACCTCTGCCCACCCAGTCAGAGAGCCAAGAAACAGCCTCTTCAGAAAAATCTGCATGAAGTAGGGAGGAAGAAACAGTCTGCTAAGAGCTTGCTGAGCAAGGCGCTTCAGATGGCTTCATTTCACATCACCAAAAGCGTAAATCAGGGAACTGCTCCTCGGGTTTTTCTCCATTAGCAAAGTATATTGCAACTCGCCTTCCCACCACCGATACCGATCGACACTCCACATCTGCTGACCAGATCTAACAGCCAGGATTTTCTGGGGGAATAATACATTTGCTGAAAACACCATTCCTGCCACCTGCTTCCCCCCCGCCCCGCTGCGACACGCAACTGCTCCGGGAGCGGGGCCGTGGCAGGCTCCTCGCTCTCTGCGGGGACATGCACAGCACAACACCACAGTCAGAAGCTTCGTAAATTCAGATCAGAAATAAACAGACGACCTCTTACAAAGCAAGGGTCATAAACCCTTCAAAACACCACTTCCACCAGTGTGGTGGAGCCTATCCCACTGCCTGCAACTTTACTGGACAAGACCAAATGCCCTTCTGGAAAGCATAAGCTTCCACACAAAACATACTGAGGAGGCTGGGTCCTATACCATGAAGTCAGGATTGATGGCTGAGACTCCTTCCAACTCATTTCTTTTACCCTGTGAACTGCGCCTTTGTCTAGAGATTTGCAATAATATTATTGCAATAATAATTTTGCATATAAACATCCCCCTCCCAATCAAATAAGACCAAGTTAGAACACTTGCAACCTTTTAAAATTAGAGAATTAGAGTTAAAAGTCAAATTCAAAGCTTAAAGCTGGAGACCAATCCACCCAGAGACTCCAGGTATTGTATCATTCTTAATGTTTCACCAGAGAATCACTGCACAGGGAAAAAAAAAGGATGTGTGTAAACAAGCAAACATACACCCACCAGCAGCTTGGGTTTTGAAACATTAATGTTGAAATTAGAAACGCACATTTCAGAGAGTTATGGGCAGATTCGCTTTCATTTTGGCTCCAGCCTTGTAAATATCAAATGTCAAAGGAAACAGTCGTGCTGAATTAAGAAAGAAATATCCCCGTGCTGCAGAGACGTGTTCGGGATCGGGACCACTGGAGTTAGGAAAGGAGCAGCAGCCAGCAACAAACACTTTACAACTGGAAGGGTATTTTTGCTGGTTAACCTGCCACTGCTAATTCTGCTAATCGACATCACTCTGGAATTTTAAAATGTTATCCAACCAAGAGAAACTTGATTTTCCTCTTCTGATAACGAGGACAGGCAGGCCAGCCAGGCTGGGCCAAACATGGCATTACAAAATGCTGCCTGTAAAACCAAAAATGGGACACGGAAATGATGAACTGAGTTTCTGGGCTTGCACTTCGGCGAGAAACAAAAATCCAGCCGCCAGCATTTAGACAGGGTGATCCCACTTGCAAAGGCAGCTCCACTCGTTTTTCACCAAGGCTGAAGTAAAATGGCAAAGTTATCATTTTAGATTAGTGCTGCTCCTCACAGCACTGGCTGTTCTGAGGGTTGTCAATTTATCAGTATATTTACAAAAGAAAAAAAAACAAAACCCAGGGGAGCAATGGGGGAACAGCCCGTCAGCTTAGGCCAAGCAAAAAAGCTATTTTTGGTAAGGCTTCTCCTATAAATAAAAGGCTGGGCAGGGAGAGGACAGTGACAACGTGCTGCTCGCTCAAGGTGTCAGAGGGGATTTCTATTATCCACGCTGGTGACCTCCCCAAAACACGGAGAAGCAGGGACAGCACACCGCTCCTCGGCAGGCACGGCAGACCGGCGAGGCGGCTTCTCCTGGCAGCCGTCCCCTCCATGGGGCTGCCGGTTCTCCCGCCGCCTCGCCTTCACCAGCAGGAAAAGGAGCCAGTAAAGGTGGCTTTCTGTTCCAGCTTAAAAAAATAAAAATAAAAAAAAATATACAGGGGCAGGGCTCACAAACACAAGGCCAAGAGATTTAATCCTTCAGTGGTTCGGGGTTTTTTTCAGTTTTTTTTTCTTTTTTTTCTTTTTTTTTTTTTTTTTTTAAATCAACGCAGTTGCAAACCAATTAATTCCAGCCCAACCAATCCCCCAGCACTGGGAGAAAGCATCACCCGAGCCCCTCTCTCCAGCCCCATCACCAGCCTGACACCACCACGCTTTAATGTATTCAGCCCACAGCCTCCTCAGGACACGGCTTTCTGTAATTTATCCCTATACCACCCACCACCTTGTATTATTTAAGTCATCAGGGCACGCAACACCTCCAAGACAGTTTACAGCAGAAGCTGCCGATCGCCCGGCCTGCAAAACCATCATTTTTGGTTTCAAACGGGCTTCCCAGCAGATGCTCCCAAAGGCGACATGGTAAGAGGAGGGATTTCATGGAAAATCCCTGATTGTCGATGCCTCTGGAGCACGCTGGGGAGGTGATGGTCTACAAAGCACCACGCAGCACCTACAAATGTCCAGCGTACCCAAAAAGCCATGGTGCTTATACAACCCAGGCTCTGGCAGGGGGTATAGCCTTGGTACCCAGTAACTGCTGGCAGCGCTGGGGTGCCACGTATGACCCCAGGCTGGCAGTTCAGGAGCCAGGCACTGTTCACAAACGGTTTCTCCCACCACAGGGAACACCTGCAGTCTGACCAGATCGGGATCCTCTCTGGCGGGATGTTTGAGGAAAGCAAAGGATGCAGAATGAGGTTGGTTTATTAGATTATGGACAGCCCCATGCAAATAGGGCCATATTGATCTGGTCTGCAAACACCTGGCTGGGAATACAAGCAGCCCCTGAGTATACAGAAGCTGCTGGAGATTATTAACCAGATCCATTGCTGTAAATCACATTACCTCCTTCCAAACCCCAACCCAGCCCCAAGTCCCCCTGTGCTAGGTGCTGTATGG
>JAHREE010000315.1:164359-207736 GCA_033628505.1 Tringa tobata | reverse complement strand
CGGCCCCCGCGGGCCGCCCCGCCTCCTCCGCGGCCGCCCGTCAATCTCCGGGTTCAGAGGTGGGCCGGGGGCCGCGCCCCGCCCGCGCCTTAAAGCGGCCTCGGCCGCCGGGCGGAGGGGGAGCGGCGCGGCGCGGCGGCCGGCCTGGCTTGGGCCTACGGGGGTCCTCACCGGCCGCCATGTGCTCCCGTCAGGCCCAGCTCCGGCCCCGGCCCGTCTTCCACCTCCCCTCAGAGCCGTGCTTTCCCTGCCGACCCTCGGGCTCATCTCATTCCCACCCTGCCGCTCCTCAGGCCGCTCCCCACCTCAGCCAGCCTTCCTGCCGACCCTCAGCACCCCCATCTCCCCTCAGCCTCCCCGCGACCAGCCTGCCCCGCGCCCCGCAGGCAGCCTCTGTGCCTCCCCGCTGCCCCGCGCCAGCCAGGGGGGTACGACTCCCCACGCTTTCCCCCCATATCCCAGGTGGGAGCAGGGACCCCCTACGCTACAGTCAGTTGAGAGGGGGGACTTCCCTCTCAACTCTGCTGCCAAGATCTCCTCATAGTGCTGTTTCCTTCCTCTTTGACCCACACCGCCCCACAAGCGGGGCCTTCCCAAGCGCATGGCGCAGGCTGGTGGTGCCACCTCCCATGCCCAATGGCCCTACACCCACCCAAGCAGAGCAGGGGAAGCTTGCAGAGGTCCCAAAGCCACCGATACACTCGTTGGGACCTACCTGTCATGGTGTCACAGCACTTCTGAGGGCGAAGCACTTCCTCAGCCCCTTCCTGCAGTCCCTGGGATCTGAGAGTGTCCTGTGGCCAAAAAGACCTCTAGGCATGAAGTCTGGTAAGCAGGGATGATCCTGGGACTGGGCTTGCCTGCAGGTTTGTATCTTAAAAAGAATAAATAAAAGGTAGTTATGGTGATACAGGAATTTACTGCGTGGGAGCTGATTTCATCAGATTGTCCCTTTCTCAGATCTGAGGGTTGCCAGCTCCAAGCACCTCGTAACCCAAGGGAAGACAGGCCCAGGCCCGGTCCCTGACCTCAGCATCAGTTGGGGAAGAGCCATTAGGTTGATGGCAAAGAGAAAAGAAAAAAAAAAAAAAAAGGCAGTTGTTTTGCTTCCACTCTTCCTTTCTAATGAAACACTTTCCAGTGTTTTAAGGAAAACATGACTTTTCATTTTGAAATTTCCTTTCGAACCATTAAAATGTTTTAAAGTGGTTGAAGGCGAAGTGAGATGTTTTGATTTTTGTCGCTATGAAATGTTTCACTCAACACATTCTTTGTGTTTCTTGATTTGCCAAAATTTTTCAAAGGTTTCTGCTTTCTCACCCAAGACGTATCTATATATTTTTTACTTTTTTGAAAAAGCGAAAAAAAAAAGGGAGAGAAAAATATCCTTTATCTCTGCAGCTCCACAGGAAGCGGAACTTTATCCAAGAAACAAGGAGCCAAGGGACTCCTCTCCAAAGGTCCAAACTTTCAGACACTTAGTCATCCCTTTGCTTGCTTGCTCACACACCAAGTCTAGACACAGGCTGTCTCAAACTCTGGCAGGGAGTCTCCCATCCCCAGAGGTCAGTCCGGGGTCTTTTGGGTTTGATTTTGAGCAGCTCCGAGGAGAGGCAGAGCATCAAAGCTGAAAAAGGAGCGGTGGCTGAGGGGGACAAACAGGGACACTGGGGACCAACGGGACATGGCCTGCTGGCCCCGCAGACTCTTGTATTGCAGATCCTTCCCCCGTTTCCCAAATCACAACACGATGCCTCAGCACAACAGGTAGATGTGAGAGAGGGGGAGCCAGAAGACCCTTGGGAGCCGGTATGGGTATGGTGTGAGGCACATGTGGGGGGCAAAGCGAGTTGTCCATGGGGTCAGTGAGCTCCAGGCAGCCCCACGGCATCTCACGAGGAGAGGGGCAGAGTGACCTGAGCCGCTCCAAGAGAAGCACCCCAGCACGGGACCTTGGAGGAGCCATCGGGCCAATGCAGAAGTGGCCAAGACTCTGCATCTGCTGTCTGCTGGAGTCTGTAAAATCCTTCCTGTCAGAGATAACTAATCCTGGGGCCTTTACAACACCTTTCCTGAAAAGCACATTTCATTCCTCCATCTCCTCCTGCCTTCCAAGTGCATGAGATTGCAATAGGTATTACCGAAAATATTCCCCATGGGAGCCGACACTGGACTCCCTTAAAACCCAAACACCATCACCCCTCCTTCCCCAAGACACAAGTGAGCGCTCTGCTCTATTATCTCTACACCCACTAAATCTTTCTGAAATAAAGAATAAACATTTCCACCACACATAGTGTAAGTGTATGTGCCAAGCTGCATCGCTTCCTCTCCTCTGTGGTTGTTATAAAGTGGTTTTGTTTCAATGGTGAAGCAGATGGACAGATTCCAAGTCTGGCGTCCCCACTCCCTCCAAGCGCGTCTAACGCTATCTTTGGTTTATCACAGATTCCTGAAGAAAATGTTTACGGGAGCCTCTTGTTTAAAATCTTGGCTCCATCGCAGCATAATTCCTATTATTTATTAAATGAAAATCAAACTGTTGTTAATGCACCATTAGTGGCAAAGTGGAGCCCCTGAAAACGGAGGCCAAACACACTCTATTTCTCTGAGCACGAGGGAAGCATCTCCCCATCACCATCGCTCAATGCTCACGCTGCCATGGGATGAAAAGTGGTCTCCTGGCCTGTGACTCCTTAAACATTTTTTAATGGGGGAGGAGAGCCATGGACTCTTTCCCTTTGCTATCCAAAAACTGACATCACAGAGTCAGATAGTGTACAAGGTTGTCCATAACACCATCAGAGGGGCTTTACCTGAGACACTTCTGTGGCAATGCCCTTCTCCGTTCACCATGACCAGATTTACATTCCTCCCTCTTCTGCAATTTTCCTCCATGGAAAAACCAAAGCCCTTCCTATTTCCCAGCCAGCTGTAGCCCCCATAACACAGTGAGCTCCATAGAGATATTCTCTCTTGGGTTGAAGTGTGGCAGAGTTTACATTCCTAACCAGTTTTCAGAGGAGATTCTTAAATTTTCCCGGGAATGTTGTGTTGCTGCTTTGAACTGATTGTTTGTCAATTTAGTCATTAACCTTCTTCCTCCCTCCTTTGGCTTTTGGTAAGACAGAAAACGTCAAAGGGAAGGGAAATAGGCTCAGAAAGATTTCCCCTGGCGAAGGATCCCAGTCCCCAGAAGCAAAGGGAGTTTTCTCATCAATTTTAGCAAAGACACATCTTCACTCACGGTGCCAGGTTAAATCAGCGTTCAAGCTTTTGCAGGGTTTGTGTGTTACACTTTAGCAAAGTGCTGGGGTCTTCTGGAGTGATCTCAACCTGTAGGTCTCAAAGCCCTTTACAAAAGCAGCTCAATACCCCTGATCCCAGTTAAAGGAGGTGGGAAGAACAGGCCAGGCAGTAGAAGAGCCAGAGGCGGATTCCCACTCACCCATTCCCAGCCTCACACACAGTCCCCTCCACCACACCAATTTTACCATGGTAATGTCGAATTCTATCAAGAAAGGCACGTCTTAATTAATGCATTGCTTATTAATATTTCCTGTTCACGAGATCACTACAAACAACCTCAGCACGGGTAAAATTCTACAACCACAGGAGAGGGGATCAACTTCTGTTCACAAATATATTCCTTGCATCTAAACTTGTTGTTTGTTCCTTATTCAAATGCAAGTAACAAACTTCTTACCATCAGAAGTTTACCAAAAAGGAAAACGGCTTTTCCCAATAGCTGACATAAACATGTAAGTGCTACCAAACATATTTACATGTTTGAAATAGATGGTATAATTACAATGAGTTATAGTCAATATTCAGTCTTTCCCCGGTTTAAGTGCTACCTTCTGATACAGCACAACACATCCTTTAATTGTAATCACGTGCTCTTTCTTAGAGACTTGTGCAATTGCTTTTGCACAAAATCGTCTGTAATTGAAATGAAAATGGCATTGTTTAAAATAAATTCTCTGCCCTTCTGGAAATAAGCAGGTGACTTCCCTTACAGAATGTTCTATTTCTGGGACTTCTGCATCGCAGCAAGCCATCTGCAAAATCATTTTGGACATTTTTCCAGACCCCAAACTTGAATTTCAGCAAGGAAATGCAGGTTTTGAAGACTGAAAAAAAAATCCAACAAGGATTTTGAAAACAAGTCAGGTAAGAGCTATCAGAGGAAATATCAACAAAAGAAGCCATAGAGTCCGCCAATAAAAGCAGATCCATTCCGGACTCAACATAAAAGGTCTTTTTCCCCTCTTTCAGCCAATACTGATGTTCCTCAAAGGATACAAAATAGCCGTTAAATTCACTTTTATCTAGTGTGTCTCACATTCTGCACAGCGCTTCTAAAAAGAGAAAGCCACATTAGAGGGACAAACACATGACTGTATTCCACAGCTTCTCCATGAGATCTCACAAGTCGGGCCTCCAAATGAGACCTCCTCTTCATCACCAGCAGTGTGGGCTCACTTTTGTAATAAGCTCGTTTTCAGATGATGTACTAAGAAGGTATATCCCTAGCCTTCTTTTATGGATGAGGAAATGGGGGGACAAGTAGAAGAAGCGCCTTACCTCTGTGAACCACCAGCAAGACCCGAGGTTATCACCCAAAGATGATCATGTACTACCTACCTTGATCACAGTGTCTGTGAGAGAAATCCCTGCTGCCTCATGTGAACTATAGGTATCTAAAATGACTTTCATTGTGTTTCAGATGCAGACTCATGGTTTTGTGATGTTTTCCACCATGTCTTCTCCCTTCAAGGGGTTTTTATGGAGTTCATTGGCAGGCAGAAGTTGGTTTTCCTCTCTTGAGTTTTCCACAGCTTTCCAAGGCCAAGAAAGGCTGCAAAGGAAGAGGGTCAGCTACAGGTTTCTGATTTCAGCTTCATAAAAGAAGAGTTTAAGGCAAACCCCAAAGACAACTCTCACCGGCTCTGCATCAAGGGACAGAGCAACCCCCCTTTGCCCCTCTGCAGCATTAAAGTTGGTGGGAACTGTTGCTGCATGTGAAGTTCCACCAAGAGGCCCCTTGCTGGTCTCTGAGCTCGAGCCCTACCATTCCATGTGCCTCCCAAGTTGGCCATCACCACAAAGCAGTGAGCAAAGAGGTCACAGTGAGAGACTTAGGTCTCTGTGGCAGTAAGCAAGCCAACAGCTCCAATTTGCTGACTCGCTTCTTGATAAAATCTCCCCCTTGGCGTGTTCACAGACTCTTCCAGTCTATCTCATGGGGCTTTTGACCCAGTGTTCCTGCCGGCTTTCCTATTTTCAGCTGTCCTATCCTTTCTACACGACTGCCGAAGTTGGACCTTAGCCTTTCATTTCATTTTCATTTGGCTTCTTCCCCAACTTCCCATATTTGAGCACTTTGCTTATTATCGGTCTGGTCCCTCCTGTACTTTGCTCAGCTCCATTCTACTAATTGGTTCGAGCATGGGCCCAGCATTCCCTAAAAGAAAGTGACTTCCCCTCGCACACAGCCACTGCCGCACATTCAACACCCTCCCCAGACTCCCAGAGCAGGAGCAATACTTCCTCTCCAAAAGGAGCTGGTGCCCTTGACTGAATGGGTCTGAGACAGTGATCGATATAATCACTGATATATGATTGTGTCCCATATTGGTTCTTCACAGCCCAGGAAACACGTCCCCTGGCAGGCCCTGAAGGTTGTAGGACAGACAGGCTTCACAACCGGACATCCATTTTCACTAATGCTCTTATCAACAGCTTTCCCAGTAATATCTCTATATTGCACACCACCTTGGAAAGCGCCAAATTTCAAATAACCAGCAACCTAAAAATAGGATGTTCACTTTAATTCCTATGAATTGATATTATTTGGATTCTCATACGATCGGCCAAAGCAAGGATGCTTGCACCACCATTGTCAATGACCTTGTCTTTCCAGAACGCAAGTCACCACTGCTTTCCTGTGGCTCCTAGGTCATAAAGAGGTGTCAAAACCACTTGCTTCTCACTTGCGAGTAAGGAGATGGTGCTGCAGAGAGTATAACCACAAATCACAGCAGCAGCTCTCCTGGTCCTGGACCCAACCCAAGTTCACCAAGGACTTTACTTTCACTGGTCGACTGGGCAGAAAACCCTCAAAACTTAATTTCTTACCATGCTTTCCCAGGAGGAAAAAAATCTCACCTAGAATTGCTGTCAAGTCACATATCGTATCTCACCCCAAAAAGATTTAGGCAGGTTAAGCCTGGAAGAAAGAGAAACTATCAAGGGCTGCTTGTTTGATAAGGGCACATCTATACTCCAGCAGCACCTGGTTACTGTGGGACATGTGGAGCTAGAAGCTGGGCTGGGGGAGCAGGTTGTCCACCCTAGGCACTGTTCTCCAGAGGGGAAGCTAGAAAGGACAGGTTGTCACTAGCTCTGAATGAGAGCAAAGCCTGCAGAGTAAAAACCGTTTGCATCTTGCAATGAGCTCCAAGCCACCCATCACTCCCATTGCGTGGGCGGCCCACCAACCCCATCAGCTCAGCATCCGTGAGGGAGGGAAAGCCCCAGCCCTGAGAATGGAAAGTCAAGTTCACTGGGATTGTGGCTTTGGAAGGAGATCCTGTTGAGCCAAAGGAGATGGAGGTCTTAGACACTGCTCTGGAGCAAGCCTGCAGCCTCCCACACTGGTCTATTTAACAGCAGCTTCGACCTTCCCACTCTCCCCTTAATAAGTGCAAAAGTCAAGGTGTCTAAGGGATGGGGGTCTTTGGGAGAGGGTCAGAAGATATTTGTCAGAGGACTGGGAAAAGGATGAGGGTACCATGGTTATGGCAATGGGGAAGGCAAAAGGACACATAATGCTCAAAAAGCTACCAACAACTCTGACACGCTGACTTTTTCCCAGTCTCATACTGGGGAAGATCCCCAAAGGATGTAAAGTAATAAACCTTGTTCGAAGCAGTACCAATTTACTCACAGCAAAGACCCGCTTTTCAAATTTTAGAGGCCCAAGTGGGTGTTGAACTGGAGCCTGAATTTCAAGCCTCGGGCTAGGAAGACCCCACCTGGCTCACAGTGTCCCGGCCTCAAATAAAAGAGCAGAAACTCCTCCCCTGTTCCAGGCTGTTCAGCCCCTTCCTCCAGCTAATTGTTCTTTCCCCAGTTGGATAGTCTATTTCTGGAGCCAGTCGAGAATTAGGACAGAGCAAAAGACACTGGCAGAGCCCAAGGAGGAGCAGGAGAAGTGCCAGGTGCCCACTCTCCCCATGGAACAGGCAGCGTCAGGCTCCCAGAAGCCAGATGGGGATGATATGGGAGGAGAGAAATGGGACCAGTGTCCTGAGAGATACAGGCTTCCTTTCCCAGAGGAAAGGGAGGAGAGGCAAAGAAAGCCCTAGCCTTTTGGTTTTGCAGGGAAGGAAACATGGGTGTTTTGTAGCCATTGACCCTATCTCAACTGAAATGCATGAGCTGTGACCAGCCCAGGGGTGGGCAGCAGGTGCAAAAGCAGCAAAGGAACACGTGCTCACCCAGAGGTGCCTCGTACCTTCTCCCCAGAGAACTGCCCCAAGCATGCAAGCCAGAGTTTGGCATTTTAAACCACCCCTAGGCCAGGCTTCACACTGCCTCTGCTGCAAAGCCCTCAGCTCTGCCCACAGCAGCCAACAAGTCTGCTGACTCCCAGTTAACCCCATCTCCCAGTCCTGCTCTATCTCCTCTCCCAGCCTGCTCAATGCTGGGAGCTGGGAATGCAAATCATCCCACCAAGACATGCTCTCAACATCCATCCCTTTCTATTTCAACTTCTTTCTCCCATTCAGCTGGGACAGTGTCTGGCTGAGAAGGGTCAGACTCGCCACATGAATCCCAAGGCTCAAGGTAAACAATGGAGAGCAGTTTCCAGAGCTTGGGATGGGAAGTGGGGAAACAACATCTCCTGAACCTCAGCAGCTTGCTGATCTTGTGACTTGAAACCAAAGCTCAGTCAGGGACTGCTCAGAGCTAATAGTAGTGGTTATTTGCATTTGACCTAAGGGTTGGAAGTTTTAGGCAATCACTGTTCCAGATGAAAAGAAAGGGGACTTCTTGCATCTGTACTCCGGACACATTTGGCCAGATGCTGCTCCTGGGCACTGCCCTGTGGTTGAAGTCAAAGGCATGAGTCCTGAGGAAAAGCAAAGGCAGAGCTCTATGAGAAATAGCAACATCCATTCCTCCCATAACAGCACCTCCAACCTGGCTGGTAAAGAAAGATGGAAGCTTAGCCAGCTCTGGAGCACAGGGCAAACCGTTGCAGGTAGCACCACGCTTTACAGCTTGACCAGAGAAGTGTTGTTTACCAAAGCACATTCAGCCTAGTTTCATAGCCTCCATAATGTAGCATTCCCCAAGCCAGTGCTTGGTGGATGGACTACAACTGGACGAGCAGCTGCAGGGAGAGCTTGCAGTGCTGCCGTCAGTCCTGGAGTAACACAGCTCCTGGGAGACTCCACCACCACAGCCTGCTCTGGAAAAAGACAGTCTTTGCCAGATTTTCACTGCAGGCAGGACAGGGACCATCACTGCACAATACACTGTTCATCTACGAATGGATGGACACAAGCAACAGCAGGAGGTACCTTCAGTAGGATCAAAGTTGGGTTTACAGCGGTGAAGACATGCCTGAATTTTGATGTCAGGTTATCAAAGCAAGTATTTTCAATGTTGGAGCAAGCTAGAGCATCCCCCCTGTGTAGACCTGGTTAGTCTGACTCTGTTCCTCTACACCAGAAACCCAAGCAGTACCAGTGACACGAGACTGGCTGTGCATTAGATTTAATCTGTGGAGTTGTGATCAGACTCTGACCCTAGCTTTTAGACAGGTTTTTTATGATCTCCTCTCACCACCACTTAGCTCCAACCCCAAGCACTGGAATAACCAAATACCATCAATTAAATTGCCTTAGAGGAAACAAAACATGCATTTTTACAGTCCTGAGCTGGAGCCCTGTTCTCATGCTTCATGAAGAAAGGGGTCCTTTAGGCTGCACAAATCACTTGCATTAAGAGGCAAATATTATTTCCTGCTCTTTTCTTTGGAACCCAGTGCAGATGAGAGAATTCATAATGTGGAATCAGAGGTGCCCCTTAAAACAAAAAATCAATGTATCTAGTCCACAGCCTATGTAGGACTTAATGGATCCTTCATAAAGGTAGAAGATTGGTCTTGATTTGATGCTGGAATTGCAGCAAGAAAAATCCATTGTGGGACACAAAAATCCCTTCATGAGGGACTAGAGACCAAAAAAAAAAATATCAAATTTCTGACTCTTCTTATTAGGCAGGTGCTTCTGGAGCAAGCACCTCTTCCCACTTGCTCTAACACTCTTCTGGCTAAAGAAGAGTGAGCTACAGTGTTTGTTGCACACGCATGCACGCCCAAATCCCACATGTGCTCTTTCCATCCTGTTTGAGGCACGGCTTCCCGGGCTGTATCATGTGCAAAGTGAAATCACCTGAAGAGTGTCGCTTTAAAAGCCACGGAAGTGCAGAGAGCAGCACCAGCAGCAGTCAATAGCAATTTCCACCGCCAGGTCGATACCATCTGATGGCTGTGTAGCTGTAAAGATTGTTTCACACACATATCAGGAGGTGGGCAGGGGCAGGAAAAGTGGAATTGGTTTTAATGATTGCAGGATTCAAAGTACTCCTGGCTCCCTCTCCCTCTTCTTCTTTCACAAGAAATACATGCACAAAGAGTCAGAAATCAAATTTCCAGCCCTGTCAGTTCCTATCACACCAGCTCCCCAGCTTGGACTCCTTCCCAGTTTGCCAGGGAAGCTTCTCCTAATCCACTGAGAAGTGCATTACCGGGGGATGGAGTTGCAGCCTGTGTCCAAACTTCCCTGCAGTTTCAGGTCATTAGCTCCACCGGTTTGGACACAGAGCTACAGCAGAAGTGCAGCGCTCAGGTTCAAACCCAAAGGGTTTCCAGATGAGGGTAATTTGCACTATTTTACCTCTCCAGACAAGATCAGCATCTCATTTGGCTAGATGCTGGATGGCTAAGGAATAGTAGGCAAGCACAAGCAGATAAACACAAAAAAGAGGGAGGGTACCCATTTTGCAGAGAAAATGTGTGAATGGCTATAGCCTAAAAAAATAATAGCACATTGTCTTGCTATTGCCTCACGAAGTGATGTTCAGCCAGTGACTCCAGAAGCAACAAATGAACAAACATGTCTTGGTCAGCATGAAGAGCATTGCCGTGGGATGAAGGCCAGACCTATGGCCTGGGGTTCCCAGGGCTGGCCCCGCAGTCCCAGCTCTGCTCTTTGGCTCTTGTAAACGTGCTAAAATACCAGTCGCTGCTTCCGTTTCCCTCGCACTGTCTGTCTGCCTGCCTCCTGCCTGAGGCATGGACTCTTTCTTACAGGGTTTCACTAGCTGGAACTCTCATTTCTGCTAAGAAAACCTCTCAATTGTTTCTGCTGTAACTGAAAGCCAAGACCGTGTGTGCTTTTCAGAAAATAAAGAACATTAGTTTGATTCTTTGTTTTCTAATTCATTAATTCGCTGACATCCAAACAGAAAGTTCTCCCCCACCATCACATAAATAAACAAGATAATTTTCCAAGGAGCTGAGCCCCCACCACTGTCTCTCCTGACCCTTAGCGCCTGGGTACCAGGGTGGGAGCAAAGCTGAGCATCTCTGAAAACTGGGGCAAAGCAGCCTCTCCACAGTTCATCAGGTTGTGCCAGATGGACACAGCCTGTCTCCTCTGCTCCTTAGATCATTTAATAAAACACAAGTCACCGCTGTCTCACGCGCCCATCATAGACTCATATGGTAACTGAGAAGCAAACACAATAACCATAAGTATATGCTACCAACAGGTCTTTCTTTCATCTTGTAAGATGCCACGTGAACCTTTGTGTAACACGTGTACACACACATCCTTCCCTCTTTTTCTCCTAGCCCTTAAGGATTCTTATTTGCTGCAGCTTTTTATTTTATTAATAAGCACACAAGCATTTCGGGGCCTGATCACCAGCTTGATTCTTTTATGGAAGTGATAATATATATGCACAATATCCACATCCCTTAGAAGCATGATTCCAAACTCCCAGCCTCCAGAGTCCTATTAGAAGCAGAAATAGCAGGTAACAGTACCCAAATCTTGAAGCCCGGAAATGGTGTTTGAGGTAGACCTTCACTGCAAGGGCTGGAGAAACTTAAGAGGGGCAGGCTGCAATTAGTAGGGCTTGCTGAAGTTTTAAATTAACAGAAAACCAGCCACCAAAACTACTATTGCTCTGGATCTGCCTTCACAAATAGGTTTATTCCTGGGAAGAGAGAGGAATGAAGGAAGGGGAAACACCTGATTTCAATATTTTTAAACAAGACATCTTGCTGTTTCAGTTTGAAACACTCCTGCTTTGTACTTGCCCCTTTCAAAAAAAAGGCCTGCCAGCTTTCCCTGAGTGTGCTGCCACCACCATCCCTAACCCCTACAGCCATGCAGAGGTGTCCACCACAGCGCTCCATCCAGCAACACAGCCAGGAGACACGGGGAGGATGACAAACGTGGTGGAAGACAAACAAAGCCCAAGCTGTGGGCACGTTAGCTCAGCTGAAGGAAATCGACACAACGCAGCAGACCTTTGACCCTCAAAGGAAACCAGAAAATAAACTGTGTTTCTCTCCACGTGCATGACACTGATGATGAGGGCAGTTCTGCCCTTCAGCCTGGCCAGCAGCGCAGAAGAACCTGCAGATGATGAAGACTTGAAATTCAGAGGTGTTGAGGCCAGGTGGCCACTCTCATCTACTCTGCAAATAGAAGGGCTGTGGGAATCTCAGGTCAATATCTACTCTGCCTGCAGGAACCACACATGCACGAAAAGAGGGACCCCCCTGAGCCCCATGGCAGCTCCCCAGTGAGTTTTCAGCTTTGCTAATTAGTCACCAAGGCAGCACCCACCACTCCTCCCACTCACAATAAATCAAAACATCACAAAACTCTTTATGCATTAAAAAAAAATAAAAATCCCCCCCCAATGACTTTTTCAGGACTGCAAAAATAAAGTGGAAAGTCCTTGTAATGGTGCGAGTCCAGAAGCTGGGACTTTAAATAAAATCCCACGCACTGGGAGATGCTCAAGGCAGTGGCGAGCACAGCTTCTGCTTTGCCTGTGCTCAACCCTGCAAAAGACTGAAAGGGCTCTGTCTGCTCAGCAGTCAAAGAAAATCTTCGTCGTGACTTGATCCCAGATACCCACAGAGTGAAAATAGCTGAGATTGGCATGTTCGTTAGGCTCACAGGTAAAAGGCACAGTAAGCAGCACAACCCAAAATAAATAGTGAGAGTTGACAACACTGAGTGAGTGAACCTTGAATGGGAAATAAAAGACAATTTTGAACAGTGAGGGTAGTTAATCACCAGGTCCGGTTACCAAGGGAAATGGCAAATTCATCATCAGTCAGAGGTCGTGCACGGAGACTGGATGTCTTCCAAAAAGCGACACTCTGGTTCAGGATCAAGTTTTTGGGTTCAAGGGCGTCTCTCAGAGGAGAATAACGCCTTCCATCGCAGCCTCTGCTGGTGATGCTGGCCTGAGCTGGGGGGTGAGTGGGTGAGGGTCGCAGTGGGCAGAGCCCCCACCTCACAGCCCAGCCTCTCCCCCCAGTCACACTGAAGCTGGCTCATGGGGCCCGGCCAAGCGCCGAAACCCTGCACTGACCATGGCCCTTCTCCAGACACCCCGCCTGAGCCCGGCTCCGACTGCTAGCCTCCGTCACGCTCAACCCCAGCATGGTGCTCCTGGCCACCATGGCGCTCCTGGCCACCACGGCAAGCTGTGCTGCCACACTCCTCGCACCGAAGCACTGGCTGCCCGGCACAGCCAGGGAAGCAGAATAATGATCTCTTTTTTCCCCTTTACTCCTTTTAGTCTCCGCATCTGCTCCTTTCTTCCTTTAGCTGCCATGCAAAACCAAGCCCAAAATACATGCTCTGGCTTCTGTTTACCCTTTCAGGCAGTTTCCCTGGTGCCCAAGACGCTGATTTGAACTGACCTTTCTCTCAACACCACCTTGTCACCAACTCAGCTCCCCATCCCTCCTTGGAAGCAGAAACAAAAATCCAAAGGCAAAGCAAAGCATCCTTGGTATCCCTGATGTGCTCCAGCATCTTGATCTCCCAATCATCACACGGGAAAAAAGCAAAATGGATCAGAGTCTGACTTCCAGCTTTGATTGTGGACACGGAGAGCAAAACGCCGGCTAATACGTTACAGCACCACAATCCCCGCATGAAAGTGACTCCCTAGGTCCCAAAGGGCAGAGCTGTGCTCTCCACCCTCCTCCTGCACTAGCCAATATGGCCAATTTAAAGAGGTTTCAGAAGGAAGCAGGTGCCTGCAGCTCATGCTGCTTCCCTGACCCTTGTAAATCCAGTCTCTTGAGTGAATGGCTTGTTTGGAGAGAGCCCTCCGTTTGTTTGTCTGGACTCTAGTGATAATAGCTCTAATTTATCTCTGAGCTGGGCAGGCATGTCTAATGTGTTTGAGTATTTAGAAGCATTACGGAGGTTTCATTTGGTCAATTGTTTCTTGAAATCCTTTCCCACACACAGAAAGCCATGCAAAGGTGGAGCCACTCCACTGTGGCCAGCCCCAGGAGCCACAGCCTGTGCTGCCAGCCTGGGAATCACACACACACGCCAAGTGCCCCGTCTCAGAAATTAAAGACCAAGCAGCCAACCTTTGAAAGGGACAATGTTGTCTGGAACACGCCACCACACCTCCTCCTGCTTAGACCTTCCAATCCTGTTTGCTTTATCATCTATCTCCTCCATGTAGACACACTCCATCTCGGCTCAGACTTGATTAGGCAGGGTTAGCTTGGTAACTGCACTGGGAAATTCAGCACAGTTGGCCAACACGTTGTACCTAATCTTAAATTAACTCTCCCTGCACATCAAGGTCCACTCCAGCTATAACCACACACCAGCTGAAGACCCCTTAAGGTGAGTTGCAGCAGAAGGGGTTAACCTGAGTCAGTGCTGGGGACCAGTGGGGCCAGGTCACAGGTAGAACTGGTGTGATCCAACCCCAGAGTTACTTACAGCTCAAGCCTCCACGGCTTAACGCGCTACCGCCCATCACCTGCGCTGTGCTCGCAGAGCCCGCACGTGCTTCGGCCCGTGACAAATGCAAGGTCACGTGCCTCGGCTTAAATCACTTTCGTGGAGGTTTCAGCAATTCTCTTCATGCCATTTCAGCTAATTTTAGCTGCGAGCTGAGAGGCTGTTACCGAGGTTCAGCTGACTGGTGGCAATTTATCAGGTCACCCTGTTGGGGTAAGGAGCCTGATCCCACTCAGCTCTGCCCGCTCCGCTCTCCCCTTTCCGAACGCAGGAGCATCAAGAACCAGACCTCCTGTGCAGCACCTGTAGCCCCAGAGCAATTTAACGGAGCGATAGCATGAGCAAGCCCCCACATTGCTCCCTGTGCTCGTCCTCCATGCCACCCTGCACACCAAGATGCCACCGGTGCCAAGGTGGAGAACGTTGGGCATCGCCACCAGCGCACAGCCGGGAGGAAATGACGCTGCAGCTCCTCGGCTGCAATCACGGGGCTAATTTATAGGGGCCGAATGTAATTACTTACCCTGGCACACGGCCAGGACAACAAGGTTAACACCCTCGCTCTCCAAAGAGTGCCAGGGGAACGTTAGAGGGACGCTGCCAAGTCATTTTATACGCCTTGACTTCAGGTGTTGCAAACAGCAAGCTTTAGCAAGGGCCAGTCGGGAGGAAAAGGGTCGTCATGGAATTTTTTAAAAAGGAAAACGAAAGAAAGCATTTGCTTTCTGCTTCTCTGTTTGGGTTTATTAACTTAAACTTTACTGTGCTGCACCAGGGACCCGAGTACAACAGCCCTGCAGAAAAGCGAGGCTTGCCCACACGTCCTTCGGTTGCTTTGGAAAGTTTTGAGCCTCTCTTGGGTTTGCTACAGAAACCTTGTGAGGCCTTGAAAAAAAATAAAACACGATTTCATCTCTGTCCCTGAGCTCCCCATCCCTACCACGGCCTTGGCAGTGTCTGAGCCGTCATCTCCCGGAGCAGGGGCTGGCGCAGACACCACCTCTGTGCCGCGCCGGCCGGAGCGAGTGCTCGGCTCCACAGACTCCTACGGTGCTGCCAGAAGTTTCTCATGGCTCTAAATTTTTTTTTTTACATGGGTTTAAAACAGATTGAAATAGCCCTCGTCAAAAATAAAAGACACCAAATTTAGCCTTCCTTCCCTCTTCCCTCCCCGCCTCCCGTTTCCTGGAGTATTTGCAACAGGCAGCTGGTTGGGAGGTTTTTCCCTAGGGGTTTTGGCTGTTATTTATAAAGCTTTGATGAAAACTGCAAAAGAAAGGGAAAGAAAAAAAAAATAAATCAACTTCCAGGTGACCTCTCTCCTTCTGCAGAAGCTCTGCTCCCTGCAGCGACGAGGCATCGCAGCAGCCACGGCTTCAGGGACCACATCCAGCATCCTTTGGGGTCAATGCAAACCTGCCCTCTGCCTTCCCTGGAGTTTCTCACCAACCCCCTCTGGCCCTGAGGGGTGTAGCAGGGAGGGATACAGTTCCTTTCATTTAGAGTTTACTAGTTCAGCAAAAAATGTCACAACCCCCCCACCTCTTAGCAGCACTGTGTTACTGGCAGGTGTCCCTGGAGCTTACTGGTCTGAAGGACTTCCCAGAAAGTGTTAGCACAGGACCTTGGAGGAGCTGGGCTGCTGTTTTAGGGCAAAACAAAGGAAAAAAAATGCCACAATTATGTCCCCCCTAACTGCCCCACTGTCAAGATGAGAGCAAGGCTAGTTCCACAGCATCCAGAGCTGATGTAGGCATCTCGTGTCTGCTGATGAACCAAAAAACCCAAATAAGTGAAAACCTCTCTGGCCTTCACCTTAGTCCATAAACCCACAGAGGAAAGGGCAGGGCAGAATGCCAGTCCGTTCAGCCTCTGTGGGTCACCTTTCCAGCAGGAGAGTAAGGACAAGCACAGCAAGAACAGCAGCCGTGTGGCAGAAATCCCCTTTGCAGGGCTGCGATGGTGGCACCCTCTGCTCAGCCTGACACGGGGCCCAGGAAGATGCCCAGCGTGGGAACATCATCCCATCCTCCCTACTCCTGCGGCTGGTGGGAGGAATGCTGCAGTGATGCATGTGCACGTATTTAGCTGTATATACATGTGTGTACGTACTACGGCACGCATACGATGCATATTGAGATAAATAATATTTTGAGAACAAACATTTCATTTTAAAAGTCACTGTGTGACAACAAGTTAATTATCTATCATATCATCTCTCAAACCCAAACATTTTGAAAGCTAGGAAATAACTAATTAAGATCATCATAAATCTTACTCTGTCTCACAAGCACATTTTCCTAAGAAATAGGAAGAAATACATATTTCATCACAATGCAACATCCGTAACTCTGACCTGTAAGATATTAATGACTAGTTCACAGTTTCTCTACCTAAACACTTTTTTTGCAAAGGTTACCATAAGGTAGCACAGGATAATTATTTGGTAATGCTTTCCTGGCAACCTGACTTCCAATAAATCTGTAGACAGAGATAGTTAGGAGACAAGAAATAAAAAAAGACAACGTTGGGATCCTCTCACCTAACACAACCCACGTGACTTCCTCAGATCCATTTTGCTTTGAACCAGGACAAATCTTATAAAGGAAGATAATTAACTGCTCTCAGTTAAAGCTTTGCTCCCTTTTCCTCCTCCAGACAACTGCTCCCAACAGGCTGCTTACACTCAAACCTCTACCCACTCCTGGGGCTTTCCTCTGAAGCGTGTTTAGCCACAGCTTTGGCAAACGGCTGGCCATTTCTAGAAGACAACTTCAGATTGATCCTGGATAGATAAATCAAATCCACTGGAGAAGATGCACAAAGCTAGGCCAGAACTACACTATTAACATGCTCAACATGACTGAAGAGCTTAAGGACTTGAACATGGAGGAAATTTCAGATTGTTTTTTTTAATTAGAGTGTGAAACGCAGGTGGGACAACCATTCAAGCAAGTCTTTGAGCCTGGAACCATGTTTAATAGGAAAAGGGTGTTCACACGTAGCATCAGGACTACAAAGGAATAAAGATGAGGTGGGGGAGAGATCAGCAAAGGAAGACACATCTGGAAATCAAAAAATACAGGAACAGAATGAAACCTGGCAGGACTCAGGCAGAGTTAGACCTTGAAGCGGAGACAGAAACACAGCAAAAAAGGGCTTTCATCATAAAAGGAGAGCAAGTGACAAAGCACAGCTGCTCTGCACTCATGGTGGAGTTTTGTGTTTGGGTAGTTTGGACATGGCCCCAAGAATAAATCAATGCTTAGTGCCTGGTGAGGACAAAGGCAAGGAAAGCACATGTAGAAATGGCAACAATCCACACCTGTGTGATGGTCTAGAGCAGAGGAAGGCAGATACCCTACATGGGCTATCACTCAGAGAGACAGCATCCAGGACCCAACCTCTGTGACTGCAAGACAGGAGATGTAGCACCTCTGCTCAGCTCTGCAAAGCCAGTGGGCTGATCTCAAGCATCTGCAAGGCCTCAAAACAAGTTCTGAAGCTGGAATCATTTGGGACTCAGAGCTTGCTACGTGGAAAGTGAGCCAAAACCCAACATGGCTCTTGCAAATTTGAGTATTAGTGGGCAAATCCCCGAATCAGCTTTCTAGGTGAATCAGGAGGTTCAGCTGAGGAAGACTTCACTGAATGGTGCCCCATGGGATACATCCCATTGGGGTGGGAGTATGGGCATTGTGGGACAAGGGACCGGGAAGCAGAGAGGAGCAGAGTAGGGTTAAGCTGAAGGACTGCAGAAGTGCCGTGCAAGACCATGTGCTTCCTTTAGGCACAAAGAGCTGCCTCCAGCCCAGAGGTTGCCAAACACCAATCCACCTCCACATCCACAAGCCAGGGCCGTGGCAGGGGCCGAAAACCTCTGGCCTGAGGGCATAGTAGGCTTTGATACAGTCTAGGGTGGGAATTCAAACAGATCTAAACATAGTGCTACGTACAAGGAGGTTCTTACACTGATGAAGCAGGCCCTCATTTTGTGAAGGACATTTGCAAATGAATTTAAGCTAAGGAAAAAAAGGCCCTTTTTATACTGGAATTAAAATGTCTAGACAGAGCCTTCCTGGTGTAACTGGACCTGCGTATACTGATTGCGATACACCTGATAAAACTTCCCATGTAGACAGGGACTAAGAAATGCTTTGGCAGAAATTCCAGCAGGAGCCATTTGAAAAGTCTTTAATCTCAAGAATTACTTCTGCTATGTAATGAAGTCTGTATTGTGGCTGTTCATTACATGGACCCTAAACATGAGAAAGCAAGAGGATTTTCTTTGGCATTATGACAGGAATCCACAGCATAGACAAGGCTGGCCCTCAGCGTGAGGTCATACCTCCCTCTAGCTGTTGGTCCTGGGGACTCAGCAGCCTTTGACCACCCAAAGCCTGCACAAGCTCCTCTTCTGACCCTTCCTACATGCTGGTGCTTCCAAGTGGTGCAGGTCTTGGGGTCACTTCTTGCTGGCTGCAGTGCTCCTCCCAAGGAGTGCAAAATAGTTCAGCTTTTGGGGAGAACATACTCCAAAAGGGACGTAGAGAGGCCAAGAGTAAAACCCACAAGGTCAATGGCTTCTTCAAAATAAGCCATCATAGATTAGTCAATGTGGTGTGCAGAGAGCCCAGGACCCTCTGCAGAGGAGACATCCCACAGGAAAGGTACTCGTGGCTTATGCCTCCTCTTAGTCCATCTAAATCCACAAAAGACCTTCAAGTCAATTTTCTCCCTCCAGCATACAGCAGGATCCAAGCAGTGCTCAGCATCACTCTGGTCTTCCCAGAGATACATTCCCCAGACCAATGGCCCCAGGTCTCTGCTATTACAATGTTGCTGCATCACTCGTGCCTTCAGGGCTAGAACCAGAGCTTGCTATCAAAATGCCACCATCATCACCAGATTGCCCCAGCAATCCCAGAGAAGGAGCTCATTCCAAGAACTGCAGCCACTCCATAACATCTCACAGGGCAGCAAAAGACAATGCTTTTTTGGAAGGATGCAAAGCCTTTTTATTTTTTGAAGAACTGGATGGAAGCCTTGATTTAGTGGGCTGGAGTCTGCTGGCTCAAAGATATCTTTTGTCACATAGGTCAGAGTTGGCCCAGTTGGTCCCACTGGCATTTACAAGTCAGCTTCTTCCTTATATGTTCACATTGAAAGGGGAAAACTTGTACAAATCCTAGCCTGATGGTCCCTTCAGCCAGCCACTGCTGAGCAACGTGGGAGAGGTGCGTGAGTGTGTGTGTGGAGAGATTTTCCACCTGCCATAAAGCTGGTGGTGATGACTCCTCCCAGAAATCCAAACAATATTCAACAACAACCCCCACCCCAACTTCCCTTAATTGCAACTTATTGCAACTCAGATGCATCTGGAGATGTAAATACTCTAGAAGTGCAAACAGGCTTTGAGGAGCAAGAGACAGAGACCAGCAGGAAAAAAAAATAAAAAAAAAAATAAAAAATCAACATTTCAGTCACTAGGAAGGGTCCAGCTAAAATACTCACTACTCGCAAACCTCTAAAAAAAATGTTCCTCAGGCACAGCAGGAACCTTATCAGCTCTCCACAGTACAAACGCAATTTCCAGCTCCGATCACTTTTCTAAGCCAAACCCACAAGAGAACTAAAATGGGACTTTATCACGCAGCTGAGCATAATCCTGGGGCTCCTTCTCACCCCTCCGGTCAGGCAGGTTGTGTGTGCAGGAGCTGGCCTTCACGCTATTCCAGTGCTAATTGTAGGAAAGAGGCACCATGGGGTGAAGGTGACTTCAAGCCACCTTCCAGCCCAGGGCTGGGGAAAGTCTCATACCTCTTAAATTCACCTTTCTTCTCCCAGAATCTGAAAGCAAAGAGCGTCCGTGTGGCAAGGCAGTGGCCACAGCTCTGCTCTTCCCCCTAAGCAAAAGCTGGCTCTCCAGAGCCCCTCTACAAGATCTGTAGAGATCTAAGAGAGCCTTCTCACGTCACCTGAAGGCCCCTTTACATCACCAGCATAATATAGAGGTGCTCCAGCCTGAAGCCAAGCACAGAGCACATCTGCAACAGCCCCTGGCAAGACCAGTGTGTCTGAATAGCCACGTGCACACATGCACAAACAGACACACACACACACTGTCCACCTTGCAAAGTTTCCCCTGGATTTTTGTTACCATGTCATCTATTAATTACCTAATTACATCTTCTAATTATGGGATTCCTCCAGTATTTATACTCATTACATAAATGGCGGCAATTACACTAATTAGGTTAATGATACAGGATAACAGTCTACAAATTGCTTTAAAGGGACACTCTCAAGGCACATAGGCCAAGGATGCTCCCTGGCAGGTCAGCTGGTGGGTGGCATGCAGAGATGCTCCCTCATCCCACGTAGCTGCTGCTGCTGCTGCCTCCTCGCATGGCCTCTACCTGAGCACGGGGGCTGCTGCTACAGGGCCTTGCTCTGCCCCAACAAACAGAGAGGGGCTGCAGAGAGAGCTACCAGGGAGAGAAGGGCTGCAGAGAGAGCTACCAGGGAGATAAGGAAGCAGTGCTCTACCACGTTTCCCCTGAAAACTGCAGTCCACTATTTAAGTGTGACCCTCTCTAAGCTGGAAAGCTGGAGGAAGGCTCGCAAATGGTTCTTCTCTGGCCGTATGGAAACCTGGGAGGAAGGAGGAGGAGTACCTGCATCCTTCCAGGCTCCCCAGCACCACTTCTGAATGCTCCCCAAATCCTCCAGTCCCGCTCAGCTGGGTGCAACCCAGTCTCTCGCCTATAGGCATTTCCAAAATGGCAGGTCTGCAGAGAGGAAATCCAGCTCCTCTGCTCCAGCCAGGTTCCCTGGAGCACTGGTGGCACTCTGCAAAGCCAAGCGTGTCCTCAGGGTGAGAGGCAAGCCACAGGAGGCTGGAAGGAATCTATATTGCTGAGCGCCCTACTTACCCAGATTTGCTGGAGACTGAGCGGCGCATGACAAGGTGCTCGCCCCTATAACTCATCCAAAAGGATCCTAAAGCAGCGCCAAGCTCCATTACTCTCTGGAGCGGCCTCGAGCACAGGGAGAAAACTTTCTTGCTTGGATTCGAATGCAGGCACTTCTCCGGTGGAACACGGGAGCCCTTTGCAGCACTTTGGAGCGTGATGAATGGCCCTTTGTCCTGCAGCCACTACAGAAAGAGAATGTAATTACCCAAACTGGAATTCGGCCAGGATGCAATTTTACGCTGAATGAATTTCCTCCCCCCCTTCCTTAAAGTGTTTGCAAATCCCCCTTTAAAGATAAAATCCCGGAATAAAATCCAGTGCTTGCTTCAAAATTGGCCCAATTCCATTATAAGTCAACTGAACAACTCCATTTTGCACCTTTAAGGCCGCGGAGCTCTCTATGTTGCGCAAGAGATTTCATTATTGGCAAGGTTGAGGAATGCTGATTTCTGCTACTGAACTGCTGTCTTAGCCCTAAACTATATCCCTGTGTCAGCTGCCCAAAGACATGTGTAACCAGGTCCATTTTCTGAAAGATATACAGCTGCGTCCGGCTTTATAGCCCGTTCCAGCAGGACATGGCTGGCACTTCCAGTGGAGCAGGCTGACCGGTCTCCACTCTAACAGGCAGGGTCTATGGCTCCAGCGGGAGTCTTGCAGGAGCATATATCGATTGTAAATAATGTCTCAATATCCTATAGTAGGTCATAAATCAAAAAGGGGTTGAAATATCTTTTCTCCAAGGGACTTTTTTTTAAAGGAGTCTATTTCTTGTTTAGCAGTTTTCTTTTTAGAGTTACTGCATCGACCTTTTACCCCAAGTGCCAGGTTTGAATCGTGGCCGGTGATCCCCGCTTGACCTTCCCTGGGGACACACAGCAGCTCTGTGATGAATCCAGGGCCCGGGTGTCCCATGAGAGAATAGTCACATCTCACACTTGGGCCAAACCCCTCACCCCAGGTGGTGCCCCTTCCCTTGCGTATGCCTTGCAGAGCAAGCCAAGCCCCACAGCAGCAACATCTCCTCTGGTCACAGACTGTGGCCTGGGGGAGAGTCTCGGATGGAACAGCATTAGAGACATGCACTGTGGAGATGGGCATCTCGTAGGGGGTGCAGGAAGCAGAGATCCTCCCCACTGGTATGGAGCAACACCACCCTCAACTTCTCTACAGCTTACTTGACTTGTTACCAACCCAAAAAATAAAAACAAGCTTTGAGCCAATGAAGACCTCATCCTTTCTCCTGTTCCACAGGACATGAGAGATCTCTCCAAAAGCCTAACCATCAACCCAAACCTCTCCCTTCCTCCTTTGGGGAGGCCTCCCACATGCCTCCAAGCTATACGTGCTGGCATGGCAATGCAGCAAAAGGAACAGCCTCAGGATTTTGTCCTGCTGGATGTGCTGCTCACACTGCCATTGGCCTGGGGCTTGTACCCACATGTTATTATCAACATGGGACAGATGCAACCTCCAACCCACTGTGCACAGCCCTGCACCAGCCACCTCCTCAGTGGTCATGACTTGCAGACCCATTTGACATGGTTTTCAGGGCAGAGACTTTTTTTTTTCAACTCTCTGTAGGGCCCTGTTACAGAGTCCCTTTGTCTTGCAAAGTACCAGTTTCTCAAATTGCTACATTATTCTGGAAAACAAAAAAAAAAAAGAAAAAGCCTACTCTGGGCCATTTTTAGGGATCTTGAGCAGAGGGAACTGAATACCTGACAGGAGGACAGAAAAACCAAGAGTTTGCTGTCTAGAAAGTCCTCTAAAATGATCCAAGCTGAGCCTCCCCATTGTACGATGCTATGTGGCACCTGGGGACACCTCCAGCTCCTCTCCCAGCATCTCCTGTGTGCCACCAGCATCATGCACGACAAGGTGGACACAGCACCCTGATGGCCACAGGCAGCAGGACACGGTCCTACTGCTCCCCCTCCAGCACTGCCTTGGTAGGACCCGGGAAATATTGATTTCTTCAAGTCCAAGAAGTATTTAAGCTTGACTGGCAATAAAATCAAGCCCAAGGAAAGGTGCGACGGGATCTCTTGGGACTGAAACAAGAGCTATGATGTTTAAAGAAGCCAAGAGGGAATAAAAGGGAAGGAAGGGTGGGAGGGGAATAGCATTTACCTGCACAGAAGCAAGAACGTTGACAATAGCCCAGCTCAGCTCCAGCTTGCACGGGAGACTTTGGAGAAGGGGGTGGGAGGCAAGGTGGGAAATTACCAGGAGCTTAAGAAAATATATATGTAAAAATTAAAAAAATAAAATAAAACTGTATCAGCATTGACTAATAATTTCCGGGCTCTGCGCAGATGTCATTAATGACCCTTTTTATTCATGCAGGAGTTCCCAAAGAGGAGCATAATGTTCCATTAGTAATAATTGAGAAAGTCTCCTGTCGGGATTATGTCAAAACCTAGAGATGCTGCTGCTGCCAAAACATTTTGGTGACAAACGTGTGAAGTGTTTGACAGAAGGTGCCACAGCAGGTTGAGGCGGCTTCAGGAGGGGAATCCTAGGAGGAGAGAAGAGGTGGGAGACAGCAGCAGGGTGAGAGCTGAGCACCAATTTACTCACGAAACACGGCTCAAGGGATGAGCCCACCTACTGTGACGGCTTCAGGGTCATGATAGCACCTCAGAGATGCCACTGGAGACTGCTGAGGATTTCAGCTGACCCATCTTCTCCCCCACTCCCAAGACTTTGCAACACATCTGAAATATATCCTCTGGCATGGCTCAGCACTGCTGGATCCTTTCGCCCAGGGACAACTGTGTCCTCAGCTACTGGAGAAAGACAGGGGTGTTGCGACACCCTGAACGTTCCTTGCTGCTGCCCCATCGAGGGCTGGCCACCACTGCAGTCACCAGCACAAAGGGCAAACCCAGGACAAAGCTGCTGTGAGCAATTAACCCGACGTGTCCCATTTGAACAGGATGGAGAAAACATCTGGTGACACAAGTATTTCAACCTACAGCAAGGCTGGACAGTACCTCTTTGAGCTACGAAACGCCAGTGAAATTTAGACAAATGGGAAAATAAATTCCTTCTACCAAATCTTTCCCATTTACAGTTGGGATATTTCTATTTTTGCCCTGCAGACACAGAGCCCTGCTTGACCACAGCTGGTGCCTGAGAACCAGCATTACACTGCTGCTGTGCGAACGCCACCAGAAAACACAGGAAGAGCAAGCGGCTTTCCAGGCTCAGTCCTTTTCCAACAAAGGGTTAGTTAATGCCTTGCAAGAGCCAAAATAACATATTCCCTCCTCTGTCCTCATCATCCCCCTCACCAAACCCTTCCTGTGGCTGGACCCCCAACGTTATCTACCTTTCGCAATGCTCTTCCAAACCAGAAACCATCTACTACAGCACATGGTGCAGGGAGCCACACTGCAAACTGGCACTGCCACCATAAGCTGCCTGGACCCGGGCGTTGTGGTATGCAGAGATCTGTGTTGCACTGTTGGGGATGGCACAGCTTGCCTCCACGACATCCTCGGGCTTGACAGACACGAGTTACGGGGGTTGGGGACTGGGCCAAGCTCAGGAGAAAGCATCAGTAAGACATGGGAATGGGTCCCCAGGCATCAGTGGGAATGGGGGATAAGCCAGGCAGATGGGCAACACAAGGGGAGAGCTGGGGAAGCTGCCCTGGCTCCCCATCCCTGGCAAGGGAGGCTTTGTCCCCCACAAGCACAGTTCCTTCTGCAACATAGCCTGGCACGGGGAAGCACCTGGGAGTCAAGCACCATGAGCCACACGTTCCCCACGTGCTGCACAAAACCAGGCAGGTCACTTCGCCAAGTCAGCACCCACTGCCAGAGGGTTTTAAATGAAAGCACTGTCCTGGCTGCAGTGATGCAGCTGGGGAAGCCCAAGCCAGAGCACCTCAAAGTCAGCATTATACAGAGCCATGGACCAAAAAAAAAAGTTTCTCACCACCATATTATTTGTCCTTTTAGAGCAGGGAGGTATTTGGAGCCAAGACATTGGTTCAGGCAGCATTTAAAGCCATGAAATTTGAGTTTGGATCCAGAGCTGGAGCATAAAAGCCATCCCCAGTTTGCAGAGGTTGGTTCAGGCTCATTTCTAGTCCCCAGACCACAGCAGAAGGGCCTCTTGTCCCCGGGGCAGGAGCAGAGCAGCTGGTACTCTTCAGCCCAGTTAACAGACGAGGTCTGGCCACCGCAGCCGAGGGCTGCTCCAGATTTGTTTTCTAGTGGTTTGTTCATTGAGAGGATGCCAATGTGTTAGCAACGAGAAACGCACACTGGCCTGATTCTCCCCAGCCCTGCCTTGCACCAGAGGAGATCTGCTGCGAGCTGGAGTGAGGACCCTGCCGAAGGAGAGCGTGGGCCTGGCTCTCTGCTGTATCCGTCTCATTAGAGGACAGAGCCAGGGTACATCCCAAACGGCTCCAATTAGGGCAACCCCCTTACAGACAAGCCTGCGGGCCCCCCTACACCACTTTGCATGCCCACCCCATGGAGTCCTGCCCGCAGGTCTCAGCGGTGTCGTCTCCCCCAACACCTGCAGAAAGTCTGCCACTTGTGGCCTCACCACGGTGGCCTCACGGATCTGGAGGCAGAAGCGCCACTGAAAAGAGCGTGAAGGCTGATTGCTGTAATTGAGCCCACCGGGGGAATTTTGGTCTGTGGGAATGCACAGTACATCCCAGCCTGCAGGAACAGGGGCGGAGAATATCCGAGCTGTTCCTTTCGAGGGCTAATAATGATGGGTTTTTGCTAGGACTCAAGCTGGCATGGATGAGAGCTCCCACAGAGCGCAGAGTCAGCCAAATTAAGCGCTGGTCCTCCCTTGGAGAAATCCAGTCTAGAAGAGTTAGTCACAGGATGCTGCCAGCCTGGGTGCAGGCCACGCAGAGAAGGAGGTGGCAGGCGAGGAACCCCGTGTCCTTGCTGGATTGCTGCTGAGGAAGCAGCTAACTCTGGTCTGACAGCCTGTGCTATTCAGGTGGCAAGAGACCAAGCAGTAATGGCGAGGTGATGCAGGTGACGGGGGCAAGATGATGTTCGGGTATCTTTCCTCTTGTCAGCCAGGGCCACGGGGCAGGTCTTGCATGGAATTAGCAGCAGAAAAGGAAAAATACATAGCCTTGCATGTGTATGCATATGTGTGCAAGCACATGTATGTTCAGAGGCACAGGAAATCTTCACCACAGTCAATGCCCTTCTTGCCATTTCGCCCCTTTTTGGGGCTTATACAATATACTGCCCTGTTTTGTGGATAAGCTCACACCAACATACAGGTCATATATCTGCTAATCATTTACTAACCACTTCTAACTGACTGAGTGTAAAGGATTCAAATCCTGACTACGTGTGAGAAGCAGGTCTCATCTCAGAGGTCTGAAAGGTGAACCTGGCAGCTGCATTGCTTTCTTGCCTAGCTTGGAAAATTATTACTAAAAGATTTAACATGACTGTAAATAAGTTTGTACCAAACTGATTCTTCATAGCCACATCCAGAGAGAAGAAACACAAGGAACACATTGCTGGTACTTGTGGTTAATTGCTGCCTTTTCTTTTGGGTCTACTTGGTTTGAAATATTAAATGCAGAAGAAACCATCTATTTTTCCTCCATAGCCTGTCAGTAGAGGAAGTGAAATATGTTCCCCCCGCCTTTTTTTTTATAAACAAGGAGTATAAACTGTTTTATAGTAACTAGATAAAATTACACAGTATTTTAGTCAGTGGGGAAAAATATGGATCTCCGCGTGGCGGTATTTCTCCTATCTTTCTCGCTGACTGTACGTTAACATGACGACTCCGCATAACTCAGCTTTGCAGAGTTGTCACGGACACCTTTGAGCTCAGACACCGTCCTGTCTGCCCCACCAGGGCTGTCCTCAGGGCAGGTCACGTGCATTTTAAAGAGTTCTGGGGTTTGATGCCCCTCCTCTAACACACCAATAACAGAGGGGAAATTTGGACTAGCAGTTACAGGTTTAAGCCTGTATTCCACATACAACTGTTCACCTGCTGTGGCCCACAGTCAGCCTTTACCCTGCAAAGGAGCTCTGGTCCACACATTCAGCTTACCCTATCACATGGTGACTCAGAGGAGACATCTCTTGGAGGAGAACAACAATAGAACAAGAAAACACACCAACTTATCTCTTCAGTACCAACAAACCTATAAACCAATATCTTCTTTGCTCTAAAGGACCAAACCTTCTGCCACCAACACCAGCTCTTTTGCTTCAGCTTGCTGAGTCTCAGCTCCACACTGCAAAGTGCCCCGACAGACCTCCTGCCCTCTGCAAACTCCAGTCTTCCACAAAAGCAGGGAATTTTGAAGGCAAGATTTCACAGCCACAACATTTCTTCCTTTGACCCTGAACTTGCTCTAAGCACATGCCAATATTTCAGAATCAAAATATCTCCATAGCACTTTATACGCTTTCTGATGGCAACTCTGAAATTTCAGCTTTTCATCACAATGCTAAGTAGAAGCATTTTCCAGACCTTTATATGGGATTAAAATTCAACATTTTCCATCACTGCCTAGCAAACAGCTGCCCTAACAGAGTTTGCTCTAGCACCCGGGGTGGGAAATTCAGTGTATTCTCTATGAATCGCTTAAATTTTGACTGAACAGTCAAAACAGGTGTGTCTGTAGGAGAGCACACACCTGAGAGTTGGGTTGCTGTCACTCCATGTTGCTCTACCTGCTGCCCTGAGCAATGCCAGGAGCTGTGTGGCTGTCACCCTCGCTCCAGGACATCAATATCTGCTTTGGTCCAACCCAACTGAGCATCTGGAGCCACCACAAATTTTGCCAGAGCCACCTGCAGTCAGTGAGGGAGAAGATCCCCCAGCATCCTTACCTCTGGGCTCCATCCTGCTGCCTCTGCTGCTTGTTGAGAGCTCTGGTGAAGGCAAAGACATCGGTTCTCCATCGCAGCTGTGGTGGGAAGGCAGATTGAGTTCACCGTCAGTGTCTTCAGCCCTTCAGCACATGCACAGCTTCAAACCCACCAGAACGCCCAAAGTGCAGAGAGGGAAAGTGTGCAAATGGTTTTATTTTCCCTGCCAGGCACTGAACCCCCATCTCCTTCACACGTCGAAATTCAGAAGCGCTTTCCTAATCAAATGAGCTGGTTTGCAGCTTTTACCTGTAACAAACACGATGAAAATTTTCATTAGGAGCTGAGCGTGTCCATCCCTTTGCACTGTGTTTGCACGACCCCTTGCACCCCACGCCGATACCAGCTCTAGTGCCACCTGAGCATCCTGCTGCTTCAGACAAAAAGAGACTCTTGCGATTATTTTTTTAATCCCTGTTTTTCCAAGGGAGGTGGGAAAAAAAAAAAAAAGAAAAAAAAAAGAAAAGGAAAGAAAAGAGAGGATTTAATCTAAGAGTGTCATGGCCTGGAAGTCTCTGCTGCTCCAGCAGTATTAATGCCCCCTATGCGGGGCTGACCCACGGGATTCTGGCATAGGACGTGGCCGTGGCACGGAGCTGGAGCAACGCTACCGCAGCATCGCCCGTAGAGGGAGCTTCCTTGGGGAGCCAGGCAAGGTTGACATCTTTTCATCAAAAGTGTTGAGCTTTAAAAAAAATAAACCATATTATTTTTTTTTTTTTTTTTTTTTTTTTTTTTTCCTAGACAATATAAAGTATTGATTTTAAAGTTCTTGTGGTTTTGGGTTGTGATTTTTTGTTGCTTTTTTTTTTTTCCCCTGCCCCTTCAGCAAAACAGGCGGCTCCAGGTTAAACCTATTGGAAATGGATGTTTTGTGATGGGGGGGGAGGGAAGGAACAGGGAGAGAAATACTTTGCCCAGCATCGCATGTCTGCAGTCAATTTTTAGTTGGATTGATTCAAGCAAATTGCAAATGGTCACTTTTCCATTCAATTTTGTTATAATGAAGGGGGAAAAAAGCTAGTATTTTAGTGAAAATAAGGTTCTGCAGCCTGCCAGCACTCAAGTGTTAAACAGCTTTTTCAACCTACTGGATACCACTCTGGGTTTGAAATGTGAAGCCCGATGGCTGTTTTTCTACACATTTTTAGTTTAATTTCCTTGCAAACAGGCTCCAGTTACTTCTCCGTGAGATCCCCCCTACCCTTTGGGCACAGCCACAGGATTCCCACAGCTCCCAAGACGGTGGAGGAACGTCCTTTTAATTCACTCTGTGGACGGCCCAATTAGCATCCCAGTAAATTATTACCTCGGGGAAAACTCCGGTCTCAGAACTCGGCAGCCAGCTGCGAAGGCAGCCGGCGTGCGCCCCGCTTCCCCGAGTGGCACGGGGAGAGCCGAGAAGATGGAGGGCATTTTCTCCACGAGGCGATGGCGTTCAGGTGGCCAAGCAGCACAATTAAACGAGGAGAACTGTAGATTATCTCTGGCTTATAGTTCCCTGACAGAGGGGAGGGGGAGAAGCACAATAAAAACACGATCAAATAATTTGCTCTGCTGTTCAAACTTCTGGACAAGGCGAGAGATAAGACACAGCTCCACCCCCCAGCTGCATTTGATCTATCGGGCTTTGAAATTAAATATTCTCCCAGCAACAGGCGCAACTGTGTCCTGGTGAAAACTGCTTCTCCAGGCTCTCCCATATCTCAGAGTTTGGGGCTCCCTTCACTCAGCACATTAAGAATGAAAAGTCCCAGAAGCAGCTTAGAAGCTCCTGGTTTGGGTGCACCACAAGCAAGGGATGGTCCTTACACCAGGTCCTTTCCTACCTCCAGGGCAGAGGCCAGAGTCCTTGTCTGCTTGGGCAAGAGGACCAAAAAACACCAGGCAACCAGGCCAAGGCTGTGCAGATCTGTGTCCCAGCAGGGACACAGCCCAGATGCTAGCATGGTCCACCATGAAGCTGTTCTTGCACCTCAGTAACCTGTTGCCATCTTCTTCTTTTCTGAAGAAGAAAATCTCTCTCCTTGTTCTCTCCCTCCAAAATGCCAGTGCAATTCACGTGAATGAGGCGCAGACAAATAAAACCACATCGAGCCCATACTGCAAACAAAAACTGTGACCCTGTTGCATCCACTGTGAAAAACAGGAGGGGTGGGGGCAGGTAAACTAGCCATTTACTGGATGAACCTGAAAAAAACCCCTCCATTTTCATGAATAGATTTGGCACAGGTATCCTCACTCAGCTCAGTGTGCTTTGGCTTCAAAAGGGCCAGGCAGATTTTCTCTACTGATTTCAACATCTCAAAGTTACAGCTCCAAAGGTTTGCCAGCCTTGATATTGCAATAAATAGCTATTTCCATGAAATTATTTTCCAACCTGTTTTCAGCTGAGACAGTATCAGCACACAGACACCAGCATCTGATCAGGGATGTTTTAGCTTCATGAAATCTCTACAATCTTCAGAGGATGGTGTAGCATTTATGAAGTGCAGTTTTTTATAACTTGGCAACTTGGGACACATCTCCTAGGCTCTTAATGTTTCTCGATGCTGGCTGCCAACGTTTCTGCAATGGGACGTTCACCCCTTTTACCAACTCTGGATTTACACTACAGTATCTCCATCAATTTTGATGGACCTACTCTTGACAAGGTCACAATGGAAAATGGAAGAACTCCCTCCCTTAACCACGGATCATATTTACTTGTGTAAGCATCAGATCTCCCCCTGCCATGACCTTTTGCAGCCTTCAGATAAGGCACAACCTGCTGTACTTCTGTATGACCTTGCAGTGAGTTTTCACAGCTCCAGAGTACAAAGAATCAAGAACATTTCCTTGTATGAGCTGTAAATGTTTCACTTTTTGACTGAGCTGTAGTCCCCCATTCTTCCCAAAGGAGGAGAGAACAGGTGGGACACCTGATCCATCTTCCTTGTCCTGTTTGCTAACTGACCATCTCCATTCTCAGCTACTCTTCTGTACATGCAGCATCATTTTTCCTCTCTCAGTCAGCTTTTAAATATTTTAGTCTGTTATCTATATAACAGGTTTATTTTTTTATTTAAGGCTATTATCTCATTCTGCTCTCCGAGATGGAAGCAGCAACTCTTCATCTGCACTTGCCAGACCAAACCACCCACTAAACTTATTTCTAAAAGCCCCAAACAAAACTTGGTCCAGTCACATCTTTCTTCCCAGACCCTGTCTCCGATACATTAGAGTTATTTTGCATGCCAGCCCTGTTCTCCAACATACTGGCCCTCTCACCTAGGCTCTGGTGTCATCTGGAAACAACCATAGCCTCATTCCACCATCCCAAATCACTAATGAAAACATAGAGCATCAGCAGGTGCTGGTCGTCCTGCGCACACTTACTCAACAACTCCTCTCAGTGCAACAGTGAACCTCTGGCAGGTGCTCTCGGAGTTTGAACTTCTGGCCACTTCTGCCACCTCTAGCAATTTCTCTAGATGATTCTCCCCCACTTCTGAGACCAGCCTGTCAACTACACCTGGTAAACTCAAGATGTTCAGCTTCTGCTCTTTGCCTTTCCTCCACAAGGCCCACTACTCAGTAATGCAAGGAGATCCTATCAGGCTGATACAATTTCCTTTGAAGTCACCTGTGCTACCTGTTCTCACTCCTTTCATCCTAGATTTTCACAAGCTTGACTACAGTCTCAGTGGTTTTCTGGGAAATGCAGTTAGTCTGAAAGCTGTGTAATTGTCCCATTCCTCCTTTCTTTCCATTTTTCCCTTTTTTAGTACTTAACTAGCATCACAGCCGACCTTCTTAGGGGAAAACAAATGTGATGCCACTTCCTTGGCATTGGCTGTTGAGAGCTTTCCCGGAGTACAAACCCAACACCTCTGTGGTTCTCCTGCAACTGCTGATGTACTGCTAGAGCAATCTCTCGTTACACTTGATGTCCCTTGCTAATTGCATCTCACCATGTGCCTTGGCTTATCTGATCTTGTCTCTGCATGTGCATGCTGCACTTTTCTGTACTTGATCTTCGTGGCCTGACCTACTTTTCATTTTCCCCAGGTTTCTTTCTCAGATCCGAGTTCTTTCTCTATGCTTCCTTTCTCCTGAACGCCATAATCTGAACTGTGCCCGTAAGAGGTTGTGACTGACTCTCATTAACAACTTTTTCCCCCTCAAGATCAGCTTCCCAGGGGTCCTTACCCGTGCATGACTGGCCGATGCTGGAGCCCCCTGATCCATATATAGGTCCATTGCTTTCCTCCCTCCTGCTCCTCAGCATCAGTTCAGTCATTTCCCAGCAACTCTAACAGGTCACCTTCTGCATCCCTAGCCAGCTCCTCCTGCAGGACTTCATCAGAAACAGGCTTTTCCCTGCTTTCCCATGCTTGGTGATGGTCACCCACACACCCCCAGGCCTCGCTGGGTCCTCTGTGTCTTCTTTCCCCAGGAAGAGATATCCCACATTAACTAAATGAGGCTACCAGCTGCTCGCTATAACCTCCTTTACCTGGTGTGCTGGAGACCCACCCCTGTACTAATTGTCTTGGTGTTTTTCCTTTTAACAACCAGCCGAAGACCTCCAGCAAGTCTAATCCCCCTCCCCATTTTCTAGCCTCCACACAAACACGTGCACCCTTGACGTGCAAAACGTACCTTCTCCCCGATGCCCCTGCCTGCCTTCCCTGCTCCAGCCACGTCCCTTTAACATAGCAATTCCAGAACACAACTTCTCCCACTAATTGAATCTTGTTGCTTTGTTGCGAGCCGAAGCCCCCAGCTCCCCCCCCCTGCTCCTCTCCCATTCATCTTGCATTCAGCTACCGGGTGGAACAGCCCCCTCTGCTCTTTCTTGGCCCTCCTTTGATCTTGCCTTGAATAGAAGAGGTCAAGCTACACGACCACAATTTCTTTCTTCCGTCCTTAAAGCCCGTGACTCCGGCGGTGACGGCTGGCACGCCGAGGGCCAGCGGATGGCGTTTCCAGCGGCGGGTCAGGGCTCCCACATCCCTGTGGGCTGCGGGGCTGCCTCTGCGGGGGAGCACCCATCCCCAGCTACCTCCATCCTTAATAGGGCCCTTTTTAATAGGGCGCTTTTCCCCCCGCCTCGGCAGCCCAATTCAAAGCCCACTGAAGGCAAGAGAAAGGCTTCCATTAGCTTCAGTGGGCGTTGGATGGGGGTCACGAACTGCAGCGGCCGGTATGTTTTACACCCAGGCTGCCAGATCAAGTTGAGTGAGTTGGTCTGGGCAGCCAGGTGCCTGCCAGGTCCTGAGCTACACATCCTGGTGCAGAAAACAACAGACCTGGGAGTTTTACCCTGGATTTGCACTGCGAGAGAAATCCTTGCTCACCCCACCGGCACCCGCAAGGGCAACGTCTAAGGCAAGAGGCAGGGAAAAGAGAAGGGACAATTACCCTGGTTTAAATCCACTCGGCTGCTCATACCGAAAAGATTTACCTTCCGAGACGGGTTGCTGATAGCACTCGGAGCTGAATCCCCAGCCTGAAGTGTATGAGGTTTAATTACTGCAGCTTTGTTAAATCAGCTCAGTTAAGCCCCTGTGTAATTGCTTTTTTTCTGGGCCCAGCAGTGGTTTATTTGAGGACAGCTCAGGCTGATGATATTCAGATGACTGGAAGCTGCTCCTATGATGTTTACATCACCGCTTTCAAATCAGTTTTAACCCACACCTTTTGAGAAAGCGCCTCCAAAGAGGTGAGGCCTCAGCCTTTGCTCGGGTTTCTGCTGAGAGAAAATAAAATGCATATTTTTTTGCTTTGAATAAATGAAGCCCAACTGCACCCAGAGCTATCGGTGTGCTTTGGGCAGCACGGAGTACCATCGATCTCAGGGAGGATTGTAAGGCACCCCAAAAAAGAGAAATGCCACCTGGCGATGGGGCTGGAGCCAATGCTCCTGCCCAGAGAAAACCATGCACGGCAGAGCCCGCAGGAGCCACATCCCAAATCCCGTTGTGCTCCCACCGCTTCTGCCCGAGCGGGGAGAATCCCAGGACACGCAGCGCCCAGGCTGGATCCTCTCTGCTCCATCCCTGCAGCCGTGCTGGTTGCTACGGTTACGGGCAAATCGGTGTGTTTTGCAGGGTGGGAGGGGGTGGCGGACAGGACCCGGGTGACGGGGTCTGTAAATGAAATGGCTTTTTGTGGGAGGGAGGACCCTCGCCCGATCCTCGGCAGCCCCGCGCCGCAGAGCCGACCCACGCCGGCTGCGGGCGCCGTGCAAATTTGCATGGAGCTGACAAGATGACAAGGTGCAAATACGCCAGGCTGCTCGGGAATAATTTTTACGGCAGCTCTGCCTTGTGCACGTTTTTATTGCAAAGAGGGTAATCGGGCCTCTTCATTATTGAAAACATATTTACTACCCCTCGGCCGCTCTCTCCCATTTTTGCCAGCCCCTTCCTTCCCCCCTTAACTACCCTGTCCTCCACGAGATATGATCTCATAAATTTACAGTGTACTTGCTGTCTGCAAAGTGGATGTTCAGTTTCATTTTTATTGGACTTTACGATACAGGCGGATTGCATTTTATTTGTTGCACCGCTACCAGAAGGCCTGAAACTGGAGGTAAGTGCTGGCTGCAACAGGGATTTGGCCTGAGAAAGGGCTGCAGGATGGGGCTCTGCAGACCCTGGGAGAGCTGTCGGCATGGGACACGCTGGCTGGAAGCAGGACAGCAGCAGGAGAAGGTAGCGCTTTGGAGGAAGGCTCCCTTCCTCCTCCTCCTCCTCTGCTGAAGGAGATGCTGCTCCGTCTGCCCCGTGATTCTCCCGGCTCCTCCCAAGAGGGATCGGGATCGATGCAGGAGCCGTGCCTCTCTTCCCCAGCAGCCAGCGTGATTGACAAGGGATGCACAGCAGGAACATGGCAGCAGTTTTCTCATTGCTCACTACTCTTTTTATAGGCGGCACCATTCCCAAAAATGCCTTTCTCAAGGCTTGCTCTCCGGCTAGACAGGCTTGTCCAAACCCGCCTGTCCAGCCCTGCCCTTAGCGTGACACTAATGTACCTGAACAAAATTGCCAGAAGCCACAGGGAATGGCAGCAATGTGTGTGACACCAAGGAGGTCAGCATCTACGAAAACATCTATCGCAGTCGGTGCATTGCTCCAGATTTACCCTCCTGTAACAGCCAGCAGAACACAAGCTCGTCCCCTTAACTCCAGACCCATCAGATGGCTCCTACTTAGCGCCCGGCACAGGGGCAAAAATCCCCGTGATGGAGCCACATCCCAAATCCTGTTGTGCTCCCACCGCTTCTGCCCGAGCGGAGAGAATCCCAGGACACGGGGGGAGTGCTGCCTGGAGCTCTGCCCGAGGGGCAGGGGCAGAGGGAAGCCCATGTCTCTGGCTCCCACAGAGGTTGGCTCCGGACTGACTGCCAAGCCAGCCACGGCTGCTGTAATCAATGGCTGGTTTATTATTAAAAAGCCGTTTCGCTAGTGCACAAGGAATTTGTTAGCACGCAGCGAGCCGTGTGCCCTCTCGGCGTCGGGTGGTGGGCTGGAACCACATCTCGCCTCAGAGCCACCTTCCTCTCCAGGGGAAAGGGCTTTGCAGCCCTTTCAGCAGCTGCCCAGTGGTCCAGCGGCGTTAGGAGCCCAACACACTTTCTATCCACCTCATCCCGGCGCGGCAGTTTAAATAATCGACTTGTGTCAATTCAATCCAAAAAAAGGGAAGAATATTTTTTTTTTTTTTTCCTTTTCCAAGGTAACAGGGAGAGGCCAAGCAAAGCACCGCAAAGCAACATAAATGATTTAGCACCCAACGATTTTGCCAGGGAAACGCTAAAGACGGAGTCTAATCCTTTCATCTAACCCTGGTCCTTCTAAAAGCTTTAAGCTAGGAGTTGACTCAGCATGTCAGTGCCAAAAAGATCCATTGACCTCGAGTTCAGTGCTGAGAAATTGAGAAATGTTCTTTTTAATGTCTATTCAATAAATACAGCATCACCCTCTCCATGGGCTGAGCAATCCACTTCAAATCCATTACAGCACGTTCTCACAGACTGACAAGTTGTCCTGAGACAATAGTGGCTGCCAGATGAGGTTAACCCTTGCCGAGGGGGTGTAAATCTTTGTAGCCACAAGCCTTTTGCTCTCAGAAGTCCTTGAGAAGAGGGGAGGGGGATATCTAAATTGATGACGAGCTGCTGCTGTGTGCACTCCTCACTGGACCAAGGTGATCTGCATCGGTAAAAAATATGCCCAGTCAACACAGCCAAGCTTCTGACCATCTCGATGGGAAGGAGAGGAGTGCTGCTGCCCTGCCCTTCCTGGTGGGCTGGTGATGCCTCCAGGCACTCATGCTCCCAGCTCCTGCCAGCCAACACAGCCCATCGGATTAGCAGCAGGATGGATACTGTTGAACCAAGGTTTTGTTGGGAAGCACCACGCCATACTACCATCCCTCAGGCAGCTCTACCAACAGCCAAAAGTGAACCCTGGAGCTCATGAGACCTGGGGAAATTTGGAGCTGGAGACTTCTGACACAGGCACAGTGAGTGCAAGCTCCCTATGCAGCTCCCCGGGGTGCAGCAGGATCACCTCACCTCCCAGGCTGCGTGGCCATGCTCTTGGGAGCACCAAGCTGGCTGGATTAAATATATGGCCAAGGATGACAACAGTGCAACTCAGAAAGCAACTCAGCCCACCTAAGCCCAAGCACTCTTGGCAGCGGGCTGTAGCCTCTGCTCCACACACACACACACCCCCAAAAAAGTCCATCTTAACACAGCATCTTCACCAGGGACAGCCTGGGACCAGCAGCAGCACAGACCTCCCACACAGGACATCATACCTGCACAAAGGCCAGCATGGAGCTGCTTTCCAGGCTAGGCTTTCTGTCCAAGAGCGTGTCCATGCAAGGAGCGATAGCAGTGTGACACCACTTTACCCACCACTGTGTATCTATAACTCTATCCAAGGCTAGCAAACACAGGCATGTACTTTTCACTAGCTCCTTGTTCCCAAGTGCCTCAGCTGGTGGGTGCCCTATGGTCGTCTATAGATATTTCAACATTGATTGCCGTGGTCATCTCTGATTCATCCATGTCTAGTGGAACCTGACCCAACCAGAGGGGCTGACAGCCTGTCCTAAGGTCAGAGTCCCAGATCACTGGGCTAAGCAGACTTAAAGGACTGCTTGTGTCCCCTTGCAGAGAGTAGAAGGCACCTACTTGGCCAGTTTAGTCCATCAGAGCTCAACCATGAGGAGTGAGGAGTCCCTGCACCGCCTGGGGGGACCCTGCAGACAGGCAGATCTCCTTTCTGATGGAGAGCCCTGGACTGCTACAGCTTCCAGCACTAATGAAAGTGCTGGAATCATTAATGAAAATTATCACCTTAGTAATGGTAATAATACAATAATTCCAAAAGCTAAAGCTTCGGGTGCACAGTCAATCTGCAAGAAATTGGAGCAGAGGCGGCAGGGGAGCCCTACGTCTTCGGTTTTATATTCGGTTACAGATATTTTATGGTGCCCCCTTCCTCCTCCTCCTCCTCCTCCCTGGTTTCAAGATGCTGAGCTTTGGCTCAGCGACGCACCACCGCGCTGGAGGCTGTGGCAGTTTTGGGGGGACGATGGGGTGCTGCAGCAGCCACCCAGCCTTTTCAGGCTTCTCTGACAAGCCGGGGTGGAGGAGGTCGCACGAGCCAGTATTTGAGGTTCTCTGCTGACTCAAGAAAGCCATCCCGCGTCACATTTATCTGGGTCACATTTACAAATTCTCTTTTCAGCTTTGGAGGCTGGAAGGTTCTATTTTTTTCCCCTCTCTCCCCTTGTTTGTGTGTGCTGGCTGAAGGAAGCCTTGCTGAGATCTGCAGGTACAGAGGGCTCGGCCGCAGGGTCGTACTGGTAATTACTCTTTGCCCGTTAACTACATCATGAAGACCAGCAAATGTTTATCTTTGATTAGACCGCAAATCTTCAAGATGGCATTCCTTACTCATAGAGTCTTTAAAGAGATAGAATTCTTCTGGAAATCAGCAAAAAGCTTTTGTTTATGGAAATAAAACTTACGTATATCTCACACAGCTGCTGAGAAAAACATGGGAAGGCCAAATGACTGCACCCAAAGGTTAAAGTCTGTGAAGGCACAAAACAACCCCTGGATTTTTCTCCAATGTCCTTTTGAGTTGAACTAAATTAAATATAAAGTCTCATGATTTCTGGAGGAGCAGGCTGCACACTGGAGGCTTTTGCACAGGTGGGGCTGATGACACTGGGAGCATCTCCCCAGTACATCAGTCCTCACTGAGGGACTTTTGGACACTTAGATTATGCCAGTAAGTATTTCTATGCTAATAAATAAAATGTTCACAGCACTCTCCTCCTGCACTGCTTAATTTACTTCCATAGGCATAACCTTAAATACTTCCAAAGAGCCATACCGAAGCCCCTTGGTGTAGGAGGGCAGAGCACACAGTGCTTGAACGCTTCCCCAGCAGTATCACTCCTGTCCACATCACCACAAACACCTGCTCCAAAAAGTGCACCCCATGTCCCACCCTCAACACTGTGTGCTGGTTGGATGCTCTGGCCCTCACTGTTTTTGGTCCCCCAGGCGCTGTGTGGGGAGACCCACCCAAAATAAAGCACAGCCACTGTATAGAGGAGATGCAGCTGCTTTGAGATAGGCAGAGGGATTCCCAAAACTTATCTGAAAGGTGCCTCAGGGCAAGGACCACCATCATTAGAGATACTGCTGGCTGAAAGACCAACACGGAGCAATGATATTTCAGTCTCTTCAGTTTCTCACTCCTGCCACACCAGCCAAACAGACCACATGGGAGAGATGCTGACACAAGAATTTCCTTCCTAGTGTTTTAAATTCCCCATGTGCATAACAATACACCATACATACCACCAACAAGGAAAGTCCTCTAGACTTCAAGAGAGCCCAGGTCTTGCCTTCTGAACCCCACACCAGCACAGCCCTGCACCGCCCATGAGAAGCAATGGGCAAGGCCAGGACCAGTCCAGATCCAGGTCCTCTGCTTAGGGCTTAAATAAATGCCCCACATGCCCCCATGCAGGGCACTCGGGTGTGCACGGTACGTACTGACCTATAACATCTACGTATACTGGAAGACTTGCTTTGACCATACTCAAAACCTTGCACCATAATGGAGGACGTGCTAATGAAGATGCTACGCCCATACCTGTGTTCGAGCAGCCTCACCAGAGGAGATCTTGTGGAGAGACTCCTTGCAAGGTGGGAGGTCTTCAGCTCACTTTTGGCTGAATTTCACTGGGAGAGGCAGAACTGAAAAATCAGGTATTAGGACAACGATTTCCAGGCGTGAGGTCTGCACACAGCTCTGCCACAGGAGAGTTTCCAGAGGTTGGCCAAGCCAAAAGAAATCAGGCAAGCAAACTGTGAACATCATCACCAAAACAACATCAGGCAGGAGGGGGCATGAGGGGGGTAGGGGCACACTACTCTGCTACTGCACTAGACACAGCCTATTGATTTGAAGACGGGTTGCAATGCCTGCCACCTTGTCATCAGTTGTCCCTCCTTGGGTCACCAGCACCAGCCATGATTTTGGTGCTCCCTAAACCCGTGGTCCGTTAGGCCACCCTCTGCTGAGGAGAAATGCCTTCCCTTTCACATGGGGACAGGAGATAATGCCAGGACAGTGGAAGAGCTGGTGATGGACCATCTCCATGACGCTAATAAGATGTAGAAAAGGACCAGGACAGCAGTGCCCCAGGCACCGATCTCTGCTGCCACCCTTACCCACGCACACCAGGGCAGCCGCCTGGCCACAAGGCTCCTTTTTTGTGACCCAGACTTTAGGAGTCTCCTCTAAGACATCTGCTGACACTGCTAATTACAGTCCAGGCTGCCAGTGGCTCAGTGCACTGCAAGAATTTCCTGATTGCTTTTTTGGGGAGGGACAGGAGCTTTCCTTCTCCCTTTGTCTCCTCGGTGAAGGATGTGCTCTCGGGCTGAAGTCCTGACAATCCAAGCTGCTGAAATGAATCCTCTTCAGTCTATTTACTTGATATTTACCAAAGTCTGCGATCAACAAGAAAACACATCTCAGCAGCTCACTTGGCAAGAGAACGAATTGAGGCAGCACTGCAGCTGTCATATTTATTTCAGTGGCAAAGCAGGTCAGGAAAATTGATAAAATTAATCATACAAACTAGCAAACACCGGGAGTGAAGGAGAGAGAGAACGAAGGGGAGAGAATGAGAGTGAAGGAGTGTTTGCAGCACCAAGCTGCACCTGCTTTTATTTCTTTTAATGGATTTTTTTTTTTTATGCAATGTCACAGATAAAATTGGTGCAAGGTACATTATTTTATAAGTAGGTTTGGGGAGGGGTGTTGAGATTACTACAAGCAGATGCCTATTACGCCAGGGCTGAGCCCTAGCCACGGGGTTTGCAAGGAAATAGGAATTCAAGGACAGAAGTGATTTTTCAGACTGTCCCCGTAGACCAGGTGGGAAGGTCCTTGAAAGCAATATCTAGAGATGCTCTGACCGGGCTGGGGTTTGGGCCAGAGCTCCAGGTGGCTCCGCAAGGTTCTCCCAAGGTTGTCCTCAGGGCCATGTCCCTGTTGCATCTGCCAGCTGGGTGCAGATGTGCCCACAGCTTGATACAGAAGTGCAGAAACACCTCCCTGGCCATGGCTTTACTCGCCCCTGCAAGACAGCAACTCTGGGAATGTCTCATCTGGGGACGTCTCACCAAATGTATCCCCCTGGTTTTCGGACCTTGGTCTCGGGAAGCATGGAGGAGGCACAGCTCCAAGGGGCCCCCGTGCTCCCTGGACACTGAGGTCTTGGTTTCTGTCGCCATCTCTGCTGGACTTATACACCTGTGTTACGAGGATTAACACCAAGTTTGCGCTCAGAGACTTTATGGGTCCATCTGCATCAGGAAGCTTGCAGAAGCTAATATCTTTTTGCCATGGGTTCCTTTTTGAGCAGAGATCTGCCTGATTTCAATCTAGGGCTGGGCAAGCCAAAAAGAGCTAAACAACTCTGGGAAAATCTTCAGGGAAGGTTTCAAGCACTGAGGTTCAAGCATCATCCCCTTCCCCCTCCCCCCCCCCTTCTTTCTTTTCTTTAAGAGTTTTTAAGCCAAGATTTAAATTGTAAAAATTGCCATTTCAGAATGAAAAGTGGAAGAGTGCATTTAAAGGATGTTACCAAATGGCATTTTGGCATTTCTACTCTTTAGTTTTCTGTCATAAAAATAGCATTCACAAAACTCAACCCAAATTCAAAAATAACACTGGTCCCTGTGAAACATTTTCTTCTCTTCTCTCCCTTTTCTCTTCTTTTCCCTCCTTTCTCACAGACTAAAGATTCACTCAAAAATCTCCCTGCCCTAATTTTGAGTCCTTTTTCTCTGGCTTTCCACACTCCTCTTCTACACCTCTCCAGGCCCTCGCTGCACGTCCCTGTTCCTAACGTGAATTACTGTTCTCATTGCTCCAAGCACATTAAAAGTGAAGCTAATTAACCAGCAGAACAATTTGCCTAACGACGTGGTAGATTCTCCATCACTTGCAGCCTTCAAGTCAAGCCTGAACATCTCTCTGACAGAGCTTTAGCAGGGTAGAGGAATTTGGGGATGGGGGTCTCAGACCCACACAGGGCTGCAGGACACACAAGGTCACCTTAGAGACTTTGGGACCCTAAAACAGGGGACCCCACCTGCCCCTGGGGAGGATGGCATCCATCAGCTCCAACATGCTCATCCACAGCCTTTGTCCTCACTGGGGTGACGGTGGTCTTCACCAAGCCATGGCTAAGGAAGGACGGTGGAAGAGACCCTGAGGAGGCGAACCCAGGGGGATGGTGGCAAACCAGCAAGAGGCCACCAGAAACACTAAGGCTGCTGTGGAAATCACAAGAGTTAACGAGCATTTTAGGAAAGAAATCCCTCTATAAGATCCTGCTGACAAGCACTATTAAATATTCATTCTATAGACTGCGGAGACATCATTAGACACATACGTTCAGGCTTTGCATACTCCCGGCTCTGGCATTTGTTTTATGCTGCGCTGATGAGCTGAGGGGACCTCGAGGAGGCTGGCGCCAGCCCCCGTTAGCAGAGCTGGGCTCCAAGGGGGTAAGCATGGCTTGCAAGGAAAAACACGACCTCGCCGCCCCGACGCTGCCTACGGTGTGCAGGGAGACAATTTGTGGGTTTGGGAGATGCCGATGTTTAAGGCGCAATATCTTCCCCATGGAAGAGCAGCAACAGAGGTTGGAGGGACAGTCGTGACCCGGGAAGTCAGACTGACCACCAGGAGCCACAGTCCCACTGCAGACATCCCTCTGGATGTCTCACATGGATATGAGCGTGCAGGAAGGAGGACTCCCTTGCCTTCACCCCCTGCCCACACACACACCCCGGCGCAGGCAGCACTCCCTATCCTGCAAACCCTGAGTGAGCCCTCTCCAGACAGTCACCCCACCAGGGACCAGGAAGAGGTCCTATGGCCACCTTGGGAGATGCCAGAGCCCTGCCACTGGCCACCTTAGTAGCCTCACCAGACCAATGCCGCCTGCCACAGGTCTCCTTCCCAGCCCACAGCCATCTCTCCCTTTTCACCATGGGAAAACTCATGTGCCCACCCTGGCTGAAGCTGGCTCTGCCCATGGGAAATGGGGCTTGCACACATGCATGTAAATATATATATATATGTATTTTTGCATACATTTGTGGTGACGGTACCATTTATTTTTTTTAAACAATCCGTCCATAAATGTCACCGAAAATCCCGGTCTCCTTTTATTAAACCTGAAAAATGCGTATAAATGTAAATAACAAATGACTGATACAGGGAGAGGAACCAGAGCGTCTGCTGGCGTCACCCTCCCTCCCTCTCTCCCTCCCTCGCGCTCTTTCCTCCTCGTGTAATTTGCATTAATAAAGAGGCTGTTCCTTGTCGGAATGTGTTTCATCCGGTTTAAAATCCCAGGGCGATCCACCAGGAACAGCTCTGGGAGAATCCGACTGTCAGAGCCGACAAGACAAATGAATCCCGGTGTCAGGAGCGTGTGGTTCAACGATGACAGATTGAGAAGAACTGTCCCCCTCTCGACAGGCGGGCTTCATTTTCAAATTAATAAATCTGAATAAAATATTTTCCCTTTCATTACGAGCCGAGCCCGGATGACAGTTCCCGTGACAGGAGGGAGTCGCAGTGTTGATGAGGAGACTTTGCATGAATTCCACCTGGGCTTCTTCGGCTTTATTTTTACCTGCAATTTCATCCCTGTTTACTTCTCTCCCCTTCCCTCCTCCCCTTGCCCTCTCTCTCTCGTGCTCCCCCTCCCTCCCCTTTTCCTTCACCCGCTCTCAGCCCCTCTCCCATTCCTCCTCCGCTCCTCCTTTCCCCACCGTCCCCC